>ML271453.1:0-20147 GCA_005239495.1 Nicotiana undulata | reverse complement strand
CGGAATGACCCCAAATTTTGCAGACAAGTCATAAATGACTATACGGAACTATTGCCGGTCTCGGAAATCCATTCGGACCCTGATAGAATGAAGTCCCATTCCAGGCCAAATTCTAAACTTAAGGAAATCCTGATTTCCATTTCGGGCGCCGAAACGCTCCAGGGTCATCAGAAACCCGAGCCGAACATACGCCCAAGTCTGAAATCATCATACGGAGCTACTGGAGCTGTGAGAACTCGATTCCTAGGCCGTTTGCTCAAAATGTTGACCGAAGTCAAACTTGGCCAAATAGGCCAACCTTAAGGAACCAAGTGTTCCTAAACCATCCAATTCATTCCCAAATCCCGAACCGCCCGCTCCCCCGAGTCATAAAGCACGATTAGCCGCTATGGAAGGTTTCATTTAAGGGAACAGAGTCCTAAACGCGAAACAACCGGCTGGGTCGTTACAATCTCCCCCTTTTAAACAGACGTTCATCCTCGAACGGGTCTAGAATCGTACCTGGAGTGCTGAATAGCTGTGGATATCTTCTCCGCATGTCCTGCTCGGACTCCCAAGTTGCCTCCTCAACTGGTTGGCCCCTCCACTGAACCTTAACCGCAGAAATTGTCTTGGACCTCAACTGGCGGTCCTGCCTATCAATAATGGCCACTGGCTCCTCCTCGTAGCCCAACTTCTCATCTAACTGAATAGTGTTGTAATCAACCACGTGTGAGAAGTCGGCGTGATACCTTCAAAGCATGGAAACATGAAAAAATGGATGAACTCCTGATAAGGCTGGAGGTAAAGCAAGCTCTAAGCAACCTCTCCAACCCGCTTCAACACTTGCCCTTCTTCCCGAATCTCATAATGCCCTTCATCGGCGAGACCTTAAATATAACCTTATCTCCCTCCATGAATGCTACGTCACGTGCGCGCTGATCTGCGTAGCTCTTCTGCCTAGACTGGGATGTATGGAGCCTCTCCTGAATAATCTTCACCCTTTCCAAGGCATCTTTAACCAGATCTGTATCGTATAACTTGGCCTCACCAAGCTCAAACCACCCAATTGAAGAATGGCATCGCCGACCATATAAAGCCTCAAATGGAGCCATCTCGATGCTTGACTGATAACTATTATTGTATGCAAACTCTGCTAAAGGCAAGAACTGATCCCACTGACCCCCGAAATCAATCACGCAAGCCTTGAGCATATCCTTTTAAATCTGAACTGTACGCTCTGACTGGCCATCAGTCTGAGGGTGAAATGCTGAACTGAGGTCTATCAGAGTACCCATCTTGCTGTGCAAAGCTCTCCAGAAGTGCAAAGTGAACTGAGGACCCTGATCTGAAATGATAGACACCGGCACACCATGCAACCGGACTATCTCACGAAGGTAAATCTGAGCTAGCCTCTCTGTAGTATAAGTAGTATCCACAAGAATGAAATGTGCTGATTTTGTCAATCTATCAACAATGACCCAAACCGCATCAACCTTCCGCAAAGTCCGAGGCAACCCAACCACAAACTCTATAGTGATACGCTCCCATTTCCAATGAGGAATGGGCATCTTCTGAAACAAGCCTCCTGGCCGCTGATGCTCGTACTTAACATGCTGACAATTAAGACACCTAGCCACATGCTGAACAAAGTCTTTCTTCATTCGCCTCCACCAGTAGTGCTGCTTCAAATCACGGTACATCTTCGTAGTTCCTGGGTGAATAGAATACTGAGAACTGTGAGCCTCTACTAGAATCCTCTCCCTCAGGCCATCAACATTAAGAACACACAATCGGCCCTGGAGTCGCAGAACACCATCCTCGCCCAAAGTAATCCCCTTGGCCCTGCCCTGGACCACCGTATCCCTAAGATCTGCTAGGCGTGGATCANGCTACTACATTCGCCTTGCCCGGATGATACAGAATAGTGAGATCATAGTCCTTCAATAACTCAAGCCACCTTCGCTGCCTCAAGTTAAGGTCCCTCTGCTTAAGCAAGTACTGCAGGTTGCGGTGGTCAGTATAGACCTCACAAGATACACCATACAAGTAATGCCGCCATATCTTCAAAGCATGAACAATTGCCGCCAACTCCAAATCGTGCACAGGGTAATTCTTTTCATGAACCTTCAGTTGTTGCGAAGCTAAGCAATAACCCTGCCATCCTGCATCAAAACACATCTCAACCCAACGCGCGAGGCATCGCAATACACTGTATACACTCCAGACTCAGAAGGCAATGATAACACGGGTGTTGAAATCAATGCTGATTTGAGCTTCTGAAAGCTTGCCTCACAATCGTCGAACCACTGAAATGGAGCATTCTTCTGAGTCAATATAGTCAGTGGAGCGGCAATAGAAGAGAATCCCTCCAGGAATCGACGGTAATAACCTGCTAAACCCAGAAAACTCCTGATCTCTGAAGCTGAAGTAGGACGTGGCCAACTCTACACTGCCTCAATCTTCTGCGGATCAACCTTGATACCCTCACCGGACACCACATGCCCCAGAAAAGCCACAGAATCCAACCAGAACTCACACTTGGAGAACTTAGCATAAAGCTTCTGTTCTTTCAAGGTCCGAAGCACTACCGTCAAATGCTGCTCGTGCTCACCCAGGCTCCGTGAGTAGATCAATATATCATCAATGAAAACAATAATGAAGGAGTCAATATACGGCCTGAATACCCTATTCATCAAATCCATAAACGTTGCTGGGGCATTAGTCAAGCCAAAGGACATCACCAAGAACTCATAATGGCCATATCTGGTGCAAAATGCGGTCTTCGGAACATCAGAAGCCCGAATCTTCAACTGGTGATAACCTGACCTCAGATGTATCTTAGAGAACACACGAGCACCCTGTAGCTGATCAAACAAATCATCAATGCGCGGCAGAGGATACTTGTTCTTGATGGTCACTTTATTCAACTGGCGGTAGTCAATGCACATCCGTATAGACCCATCCTTCTTCTTCACAAATAAGACTGGAGCACCCCACGGCGACACACTTGGCCTAATAAAGCCCTTGGCCAATAACTCCTCAAGATTATAATTCAATTCCTTTAGCTCCTTAGGAGCGATACGATAGGGGGGAATAGAAATAGGCTGAGTCTTTGGAGCCAAATCAATGCAGAAATCTATATCTCGATCCGGAGGCATGCCTGGAAGATCTGAAGGAAACACATCAGGAAACTCTCGAACAACTGGCACTGAATCAAGGGTAGGATACTCGGCGGTGGTGTCCCGCACATAAGCAAGGTAAGACAAACACCGGTTCTCGACCATGTGCCGAGCCTTCATGAAGGAAATAACACCGCTGAAGGCACTGACTGAAGAACCCCTCCACTCTAATCCCGGTGACTCAGGCATGGCTAATGTAACTGTCTTGGCATGGCAATCTAACAAATCATGATGAGGAGACAACCAATCCATGCCCAAAATAACCTCAAAATCCACCATATCAAGTAACAACAAATCAGCTCTAGTCTCAAGCCCGCACAAAGTGATCACACACGTTCGGTAAGCCTGATCTACCTCCACGGAATCGCCCACAGGAGTGGACACATACAAGGGAGAACCCAAAGACTCACAGGCAACATCCAGAGAATGAGAAAATAAAACTGAAACATATGAATATGTAGACCCTGGATCAAATAGCACGAAAGCCTCTCTACCACAGACTGAAATAATACCTGTAATCACCGCGTTTGAGGCCACTACATCTGCCCAGGCTGGAATAGCATAAAATCTGGCTGAAGCACCCGATGACTGAGCTCCCCTAGGAAGAGCTGGAGCTGAACGACCCCCTCCTGGATGGCCTCCCCCTCTAAGGCGAGCCCTACCAACCTGACCTCCACCCCTAGGTGGTCGTGATGTTGGTGCTGTAATCATAGGTTGCTGGCTCTGCTGCATGGCCTTGCCCCAATACCTAGGACAAAACCTCCATGCGTGACTCAGATCCCCACACTCGAAGCAACCCTCTGGCACTACTCCTCGCTGCCCTGAAGAGGAGGAACCCTGAATAGCTGAAGAGCGGTGTGAATCCTCTGGTAAAGCACTGGGATAAGAACTGGAGGATCTCTGATGGCTAGAATAACTGTTGGGTGCACTCTGTATGGCTGGAGGTTGATAGGAGCGCTCTGGCATGGCGCTAAACTGGGGCCTGACTAGAACAACCCTAGGAGGTACTGGAGGTGCTGAATAGGAAGGCCTGCTGAACTGGACACCTCCGTACTGACCCCTGGCCCTAAATGGAGCCCCTCTAAAGTCACCTGTGAACCTGGGCCTCTTGTCTTGCTGACCCTGCTAACCCTGCTCTCTACTTCTCGCACGGTAACCCTTGATACGTCAAGCTATCTCGACTACAAGCTGATATGGGGTACCCATCTCCACCTTTCTGGCCATGGAAGTCCTGATACCCGGATGTAAGCCTGCCACAAACCGTCGAACCCTCTCAGCATCTGTGGGAAATATCATGAGAGCATTGCGAGAGAACTCTGAGAACCTGGCCTCATAATCTGACACGGACATATGCCCCTGCTATAACCTCTCAAACTGACCCCGAAGCTCCTCCCTCTCAGATGGTGGAATGTATCTGTCCAAAAAAAACTGAATAAACTGAATCCCAAGTAACCGGTGGAGACCCTGCTGGTCTATTGAGTACATAAGACTACCACCAGCGGCGAGCTCTACCCTCAAGCTGAAATGTCGTTAAGTCTACCCTATGTGACTCTACTATCCTCATGTTGTGCAGTCTGTCCCTGCACCTCTCGATAAAATCCTGTGCATCCTCTCACCGCTCACCCCCGAAGGTCGAAGGGCGAAGCTGGGTCAATCTACCCAGCAGCTTCTGCTGGTCTACCTCTGCAACTGGCCTGGGCCACGGTGCTGCCACCCCAAGCTGAACCGCGATCACTGGTGGAATATCTGGAGTACGATGTACTGCTGCTGCTGGTCCTGTAGCCTGAGCGGTAGGGGTCTGAACTCCCCTTCCTTCGTGGGAAGTAGCAGGATCTGATGGAAGTACACCTGCCTGGGACATAGTGTCCATGAACCTCAGCATACGACCCATGACCTCCTGGAAGCCCGGCGCCGTCATAAACTCAGCTGGTGGTGGAGAGATCGACTCGATACTCACTAACATCCAACAACTGTAAGGTAAGCAGTATGTAAAGAAAACTGTAGGCAAGTAAAACAAATAATCAAGTACATCAATATACGACATCAAATAACAATCTCAAATCAAACAAGTTTGATATCCGTCGTGGCGTACGGACCGATCCCACCATGGTACTCTCAATCTCATCGTGGCGTACGACCCGATCCCACCGTGGTAGTCTCAATCTTGTCGTGGCGTACGACCCGATACCACCCTGGTAGTCTCAATCTCGCCATGGAGTACGACCCGATCCCACCCTGGTAATCTCAATCTCGCCATGGCGTACGACCCGATCCCACCCTGGTAGTCTCAATCTCGCCATGGAGTACGACCCGATCCCACCCTGGTAATCTCAATCTCGCCATGGCGTACGACCCGATCCCACCCTGGTAGTCTCAATCTCGCCGTGGCGTACGGCCCGATCCCATAATATAATCAATCACCACTCTGCCCTGGCGTACGGACCGATCCCATAATATAATCAATCATCACTCTGCCGTGGCGTACGACCCGATCCCATAATATAATCAATCATCACTCTGCCGTGGCGTACAGCCTGATCCCATAATATATTCAATCATCACTTTGTCGTGGCATACGACCCGATCCCATAATATAATTAATCATCACTCTGTCGTGATTCTATTATCACACTTAAATCAAGCCAAGTATCACAACGTTCAAATACAACAATACCAATCACACAAGTACACAAGTCATGTCTATGCTACAACAGGGGAAAACAATGAGCATGATGTGTCCTCGCTGCCCGGACGAAGCAGTAATAGCCACTACGTACGGACTCTCGTCACTCAGTGCGTACGTAGCCCCAAAACAAGATCACATAGCAAACAAGGTTACCTAGAGGGACAATTTCCCTCTTACGAGGTTAGAAAGGAGACTCACCTCGATAAAAGAACTCCTCAGACCAAGGACCGGATCAGAAGATGCGCCCGAAATTTTGAAACTACCCTCGACGGCTCACAGCTAGCCAAACATAGCAGAATTGAATCAATTTATGCTCCAAGAATAAGAATTAACAAGAAATCCCAAAATATAGTATTCTTGAAGGTTTTTGAAATTTCGACCCCGGGCCCACGCGTTCGGATTTTGAAAATTCACGAAGGAATGAATTACCCGAAGCCCAAGGATCGTAATTACATAATTTATTTAGGAACTCATGGCTAAAAAGGGATAATTCCCTAATTATCAAAGCACTAGAATTTTCTACGAAATTTCATGATTTTTTATATTTTAATAGATAACTGGTTAGATTTCCATAAAAAAAATCCATTAATTTAGAGAGGGAATTACACTAACCTTGAGGAACTTGACCTTTAACAGCTTTTCCCTAGCTTTGAGGAGCTTTAATGGAGGTTGGGTATTGAAAATGAAGAAGAAAACCCGTAATTGGGCATTTAAATACTGCCCAGAAAAAGCTTAACTGCGATCGCGACACTAGGCCTGTGATCGCGAAGGGCAACCAGACTGACCTCTGCGATCGCATCAGAGGTCCTGCGATCGCGAATACCATCTGTTCTGACGTTTGCGATCGCGATAGAGGTCTTGCGATCGAGATGAACGATTTCACCCGGCCCAGCTGCGACTCAATGCGATCGCATGAAAGGGATGCGATCGCGAAGCTTTGGGTCCCGGACCTATGCGATCGCAAGGGGAAGGCTGCGATTGCAGAGAACAATCAGCAGCCAAGCAAAACCCTTCTCCGCGATCGCGACCCACTTTCTGCGATCGCAGAGAAGGAAACCAGATAGAGAAATTTCTGGTTTTTCCAACTTAGCTCCCGGGGGTCTAAAACACCCCCGAGCCCCCCGGGACCCCGTCCAAAAGCACCGGCAAGTCTGTATTCATGATACGGACTCGCTCAAACTTCCAGAACATGAAAAGCAACAACGGAACTCGAAATTCAATCCCAAAACCAAATTATTCAAACTTAAGAACTTAAGAATTCTAGAATTCGCTGCATTACGCCAGACGGGTCTATACTACTTGGAATGACCCCAAATTTTGCAGACAAGTCATAAATGACTATACGAAACTATTGCCGGCCCCGAAATTCCATTCGGACCCCGATAGCATGAAGTCCCGTTACAGGCCAAATTCTAAACTTAAGGAAATCCTGATTTCCATTTCGGGTGCCGAAACGCTCCTGGGTCATCCGAAACCCGAGTCGAACATACGCCCAAGTCTGAAATCATCATACGGAGCTAGTGGAGCTGTCAAAACTCGATTCCGAGGTTGTTTGCTTAAAATGTTGACCGAAGTCAAACTTGGCCAAATAGGCCAACCTTAAGGAACCAAGTGTTCCTAAACCATCCAATTCATTCCCAAATCCCGAACCGCCCGCTCCCGCGAGTCATAAAGCACGAGTAGCCGCTATGGAAGGTTTCATTTAAGGGAACGAAGTCCTAATACGCGAAATGACCGACTGGGTCGTTACACAGTAATAATAAATATTGATTCATTAAAACATAAAAAGCGGTTTTGATAATTTAAAAAAATGTTTTAGAACATTGGAGATCTTATGGAAAAATAGAAATGCGAAAAGGAAATCATTAGCAAATGAAAATAGACAATGCTTGTTCAGCCTTGCTACCGCGGGACTTGTCGGGCCCTAGATGTTCTGACAGTCCAGTTCTTAAGGAATGATCCTTTTCTCATGGCTTAGATGGAAGGGCCTTCCTCCTCGACAATAACACAACAATCCATGTCTTCATCTTCCAGGAATAGATTCTTAAAGGCTACCAACGTTTCTTCTTCTTCTTCTAACCCCCATATGATATCAGCTTGCTAGAAGGTCTGCTCTAGATGCGGTATGGGCTGCTCCAATGGATAATAGGGCCCGCACCATGGTGGTGACCAGCTCCTGTATTCTTGCCAAGTGTACTTGTATCCCAGACCAAAGTTGTGCCATGGCGTTTGAGCTGTATTGGCTTGGAGATTCCCTGAAGATTATTGCCGAGTCCTTTGCCAGGCTCATACCCGCTCCAGTTCAATATGCTTTTGATCTTACTATCCCACCACTTATCCTTGTCTATCGCGTTGACCCGTTCGATGTGGGTGTAAGTTTATCCACCCAGCCTTCTTCTACCTTCAACCACCGGGATGGTCTGGAGGCTATAGATAGGGTTGCTTCCATCTCCATGGATTATTACTTCCTGGTAGTTCCATTCGCATTTCACTGCCTGATAAAATGTTGATGCCACAGCTCCAGCGGCATGTATCCATGGTCGTCCCAATAATAGGTTGTAGGACGCAGATATATCGAGCACCTGAAACTCAACCTCGAACCACGTAGGTCCCATTTGAAGACAAAGACTGATTTCGCCAATGGTAGACCTCTGAGAACCGTCGAAAGCTTTTACATTCATGGACCCTTCTCTTATCTCGTACAATCCCTTACCAAATTTCTTGAGTGTTGTTAATGGGAAGATGTTGAGGCTGGATCCCCCGTCAATCAGAACCCTGGTGATAAAGTAATCCTCACATTGCACAGTGATGTTCAGTGCCTTGTTGTGACTTAACCCTTCAGGTGGTAGCTCGTCCTCGTGGAAAGTGATCTTATGACTTTCCAGCACCTGTCCTACCATGTTGGCCATTTCTCCACCGGTGATGTTATTAGGCACATATGCCTCGTTCAACACTATCATCAAAGAATTCATGTGCGTCTCCGAATTCTGCAGCAATGACAGAATGGATATCTGAGCTGGAGTTTTGTTCAACTGATTGATGACTGAGTATTCCTTGGCGTGCACCTTCCTCTAAAGGTCATCTGGGCTTGTCTCTATGATGGGTGGTCTGTTGGAAGCCTGTTTGCTAGATTCTACCAAGTGTTCATGTGTATAAACCATGTCGATTCTGGTCATTCCCTACGCAACAACAACTTCTTCTATCTTGGTTTACCTTTACTTCTAGCCTCAGCTACGTAATCCCAAGGTACAACATTAGTGTTGAAATGCGGCGTAGTTGAAACTGTCACATTTGTTGGTGTTACTACCCTCACTTCAAATGGGACGGGTAAAGCGGCAGGTGGCATTACTTTGACCTCAAACGGCACAGGTGCATCTGCGAGTGGTGCCGCTTCAAACTCAAATGGTACTGCAACAACTTCCTCAACATCTCCTGACGGCTGAATCTGGACTATGATAGGATTAAGTGTGATTGTTGGCTTCTTTGGGTCATTACCTTCTATGATCAACCCTATCGACCCATCTAGGTCCCATTATTCCTCTATCTTTATCATGTTGATGCCTCCACCCCTATGGTCTAGGAGCGGATTGTTGCGGATATTGGGAGTAGCTTCCTTTTCTTGGATGATCTTATTATCAATCAGATACTGGATCTTATCTTTCAGTGAGTGACATTCATCAATTGTATGTCCCTTCATGACGGAATAGTATGCACAGGTTTTATTTTGATTGACCCACTAGGATGGATTTTCAGGGGTCACAGCAGGGATAAGAGTAACATAACTAGCAACTTTTAATCTTTCGTACAATTGGTCAATAGGCTCAGCAATGGCAGTATATTGCTTGGGCGGCCTGCGGTCAAAATTGGGTCGAAGTCTTGGGAAATTTTGGCGAGCAGGGGGTGACTGGAAGTGAGATGGTTGAGAGTTGTATGTATGATAAATAGGGGATGGTTGGAAATATCTGGGAGATGTGGGTTGATAAGTAGGTGGGGGAGATGGCTGATATGCTGGTGGAGGTGTTTCCTGATATATAGGCGGGGATGTTTGGTATGTGAGTGGAGAGGTTCGATATGTTAGTGGGGATTTAGGTCCCTGTGCAACCATTACGGCCCCAACATCTTTCTTCTTGGATATGCCGCCAGACTGCAGGGCCTTGTTTGTGGCTTGTAGTGCCTCAAAAATAGTAACCATTCCGCTCTTAGTTCCTTCTTCAATTCTCTCACCTAGCTTGATGATGTCAGAGAATTTGTGATTTTCGATCACCATTAGCCTCTCGTAATACTGTGGACCTTTTGCCCAGAAAAAGAATTTGTTCATTTGTTCTTCGTCTAGGGCAGGCCTGACCTTAGCTGCTTCAGATCTCCAGCGAGTGGCATACTCGTGAAATGTTTTGGTGGGCTTCTTCTTGAGGTTTTGGATATAGAATACGCCTGGTGCATTCTCTATATTGAACCTGAACCGGTACATGAAGTCTCATGCCATGTTCACCCAATTGGACCGCTTCTTAGGGTCTTGGCTGATGTACCAAGACAAAGCATCACCCGTGAGGCTCCTCATGAATAACTTCATACGAATCTTCTCGTCTCCCCCTACTCCAACCAATTTACCACAATAGGTCCTCAGATGGACCCTAGGATCACCTGTACCGTCAAACATCTCGAACTTAGGAGGTTTGTAACCCTTCGGTAGTTCAACATCGGGTTGTATGCAGAGATCTTCATAGTTAAATCCTTCAACTCCCTTACCTCCTTCAACACGTTGAACTCGGCTAGTGAGCTTCTTGAGTTCTTTGGCCAAATTCATGATAAGCATATCCTTATCACAGTATTCAGGTGTGTAAGAAATAGGTTGGGTGGAGTGAGGTAGGGTCTCCACGTAGATGAGTGTTGATACCCAATTTTTCCTCAAAATATTTTCAAACCTGTATATAAGCTTTCAAAGTCACTCTTTGCAATAATGAATATTTTTCCTAATTTTTCCATATTTTTATCTGAATCATTTCCCTATTTATTTAATATTATATATCTAAATAATTCATAAATTGTGCTCTAAATAATCTCAAAATATTTTCCAATTCAGTATGTCATTTATAATAACTTTTTATTTGTTGAAATTCAATTATTTCATAAATTGGCTAATTGAATCTTATTTAATTGCAATTATAATTATTTTGCAATTATGGCCTAATTAGACTTTTTATACCTTTAAAATTTGAATTTTATGTTTCTTACATTTTATATATTGTCTAATTATTGTAATTGGATTTATTTGAACTTAATTTCATTTTTTATACAATTATTAATTATTTTTTATTAATTAATCATCCTATTTTATTGGGTATTTAACATTTAGCCACTCTTATTTAAAACTTAGTCTAAAATAAAACCCAAATCCAAGCCTAATTGCACCAACCCACTATCCAGGCCCAAACCTTTACCTGCCTGACCCGACTCATCAGCCAATCCTAGCCATTGATCATTTTTTATCAACGGTCCAGAATCCACCTACCATAATTAAACCCCTACCAACACCCTCCTCCCCCCCGGTCTCTCATTTCCAAGACTACACTCTCTCTCTCCTCGTCTCTTCTACTCCCTCATCTCTCTAGAGCCTTCTGGGCTCTTCATCTTCTTCGATGGCTTCCACCGCCTCTTCGGCCACCTCTAGCCTTTCCCCTTTCGATCACCAGCCACCATGACGCCCCGTCTCTCCGACTCTCTTCATCTATGAGGACCTTTAAAGACTTCAACCATGCTAGACGACCATGGAAGTTCCTGCCTGGGTTGTTTTCGGCCGGTCTCCGGTGAGGTTCGATGCAATGGTGCCATAGCCACCACCATCTCTAAGTTCTACAGCAGGTTGTCCGATTTTCTCTTGGTTCTCTTGAAACCCTAATTTTTGCCTAAGACCTCTTAAATCTCGTGTTTTCTTAACGATTCCTACCTATTTCTTTATGTTCTACTTTATTATCAACTGAATCTTTGAGATTAAACAACTTTTAAACGTTTTACTTCCCTTTTAAAATTAGGGTTTCTTAGAATCTTGTAGGCTTGTTTAAAGCCGAGCTTTTCTTTGTGTATTGAGTTGATTCTTTGCATATTGTGACTGATTCTATGGCTTCTATTATCTTTTATCTTGTTTGTGTTAAAAAACCTAAACTTCTATGTATGGTTATGTACTAGCATGATTGTTCGTCTCTCTTTGCCTAAATCTCTATGATTACCTTACCTTGAATATGTTCTACTGAGTTTCTTAGCCTAGGTTATGCTTGTGACTACCTAGTTTGTTCAGACTTGCATCTTTTCTAACGCTTGTTCAGTCTGCTTGTTTACTATGCCAGAACATTCTTGTCTATTTATGTGATTGTGGCTCTTATGTAATCAACCCTAGATTCAATACGTAGGGGGGTTGATGGACAGATTTTCTTTTAAAAACCCTAAGCTTTTATTCGAATTGATTGATTCGTCTGTGATGATTTATTCTTAATGGCTATTTCCTTAGTTAGAATATTTTGAACCTAGCCTTAATTGACTACCCTATACTTAGTGAAATCTGATTCCTTCATTACTGATCACGTACTGATTGTTATTACCTTATATGTCACTAGTTTTACCGTTTGAATTTGAATCCCTTAACTTAAGGGATTACTTGTCTTAATGGCCTACTGATTGATATGAGTTCCATAATTACTGTGCAATTGTGATTCTTACCTTATTGTCCTTGTTTTCAAACTACTATATATATGGTTCCCTTCTACTCTCATAAGCATGTCTTCTAGACACGAACACACACATCAGTATATTTCTCTCTCTATTGTTCTTTCTCTCTTGCTCTCTTGTTTCTATTACTCCTCTCTGCTTTGCCTATTATTAGCCGGCTTTTAAGATAAGGCTACTACTGTGCTATCACTCTGCTCTCTTCTGCTTTGCTATCACCACTGGTATGCTCTAATTTAAGTTTACAGCATCCTAAACAATATGTTTCAATTTTGGCTGAGATTCTTGTTGTTTCTTTTGTGTTTTTACTTATGGTTCTTTTGCCTACCATGTAACTAGCAAGTCTACTCCCTTGCTATGATCTCTCTTCTTATTCTAGCTTAACATGATTCATGTTTTCCTCTATGTGATTCATTACGGCCTATGTGACTCTTTGACTATGTGATTATTTTCCCTCTTCTATCTGCATACCTAGCATCTCTTTCTGCATTTTCCTTATCAACTGTCTGGCCTTAATGCCCTATAATACTTGGTATTCTCAGATTCTCCATCTATGATATATGTTAAACTCTTGGCATGTTACATTCTGTGAAATCTGTAACTTTGTTCTAAGAGCTAATTATGTGCAAATCTACTGCTACCACTACTTGTCCCCAACCCCTTTCCCTGTTTGTGATTGTTTTTTGAGTTATGACTATTCTGCTATTTCTCTTTCAAGCTAGTTTTCATAAAAATCCTTTTATTATCTCTGAAGCTATGTTATTTTAAACTCCTTTTCAAAACTCAACTCTTAGCACTTCACACTATTCCTAGACCTTTAGGTTCCACCTCCCTCAGTGTGAGCATTGCCTAAGGACCTTGATTTCATCTGAACTTTGACACACTGAGGCAGGTTACTCTACACTGCACATATCTCAACTTGGGCAATTGTTGGGTGCTGGTATTTGTTAGGGCCTTCACAAGGACCTTTGGGAGCTTTGCCGCACCCAGGCTATGTAAGGCTGTGAAACTTGAAAGGGGTAAGGCTGGAAGATTGGGCCTGTGTGAAGGCTCCCTATAGAGTAGCTTCTTGTTTTTCTTTATAATTATTGTAATTCATTCGATATGGCCTGTAATAATTTGTAAATAAATAATTGGGGTTGTATAGTGAAATGGGGAGGGGGTTATGCATGCTTAGTTAAGTGATGGGTAGAAAACATGACTTTAGGATTTATTTCCCTTTATGTGCATTATCTATCCTACTTAGGACATGCATAACATACATCCTGAATCCTGTTCAGTTTCTTCATATCAGCATATTTATATCATCTTATTGTTCATAGTTAATAACTATAATCAAGTAATAAAAGTTGTTATAATGTATTGTTCATGCATTTATAATCATGCCATAGAGGAGCCATGTTTTAGGATAACACTTTGTGCATTAGATATCCTGCCTTTAGGACCTTTTATTCGTCAGAATTTGAACGCTTAGTCATAATAACCTCACTAAAATATGGTCAAAACGTTTTTGCAAATGTATCATCACTTATGTCTTTTAAAACAGAGTCAAAGTAAGCATGTTCACCTTTAGGAAAATATACGACGCCTAGACGAACTTTAGGCCTAATGCGTAATTAAAATCAAATCAACTATGCTGTGTTTAATCTGCCTCTTTTTGAATTTCCCAAACTCTGATTCTGCTTTCTTGGAATCCACTCTATTTTTACTAAACTCCTATGCTGTTTTTAAAACAATTTTGAAATTGTGCGCTTTCTTACTTCTCATTACTGACTTCAGGATTTCTGATTCCTATCTTATCTTCAAACTGTTAAGTTTTTCAGAGTTACTTCAATATATAAATTTGTTCTATTTCTGAATACTTGCTAAACCATTTTCTAAAAATGATGTGATAAAGTCCTATGAACTACTGGATTTTTTACTCACTTTTGGATTATTGAATTTCAAATAAACGCACTCCTGCTAAACTTACTGAGCAGGAAATAAAGTCACTAATGGCACTTGGCCTTATTACAGTGATAAAAGAAAAGAAAGGAAAACATATCCTACTTGGTCCCAGAAGGACCTTCCCCAGATTCGACATCCTTGATCCCATCGAACAAATTCCCTAGCTCACGCAGTCCCAGCAGCAGGTACACTATGCCCATTACTCAGTGGAAGTGGGAACGTATCACTATGGACTTCGTGGTTGGGTTGCCTCGGACATTGCGGAAGGTTGATGCGGTTTGGGTCATTGTGGACAGACTGACCAAATAGGCGCATTTCATTCCTGTGGCTACTACTTATACTTCGGAGAGGCTGGCTCAGATTTACCTTCGAGATATAGTCCGGTTGCATGGTGTACCGGTGTTTATCATTTCAGACCGAGGTCCTCAGTTCACCTCGCACTTTTGGAGACCTTTGCACAGCGAGATGGGTACGCAGATAGACCTCATTTTAGCATTTCACCCTCAGACTAATGGCCAGTCAGAGCGTACAGTTCACATATTGGAGGATATGCTCAGGGCTTGTGTGATTGATTTTGGAGGTCAGTGGGACCAATTTTTGCCTTTGGCGGAGTTTGCGTACAATAATGGCTATCAGTCTAGCATCTATATGGCTCCATTTGAGGCTTTATATGGTCGGCGATGCCGTTCTCCGATCGGGTGGTTTGAGCCTGGCGAGGCCAAGTTATATGGTACAGATCTAGTTAGAGATGCCTTGGAAAAGGTGAAGATTATTCAGGAGAGGCTCCGTATAGCACAATCCAGGAAGAAGAGCTACGCAGATCAGCGGGCGCGTGATGTATCATTCATGGAGGGAGATAAGGTTATGTTGAAGGTTTTGCCGATGAAGGGCATTATGAGATTCGGGAAGAAGGGCAAGCTGAGCCCCAGGTTTATAGGTCCTTTCGAGGTGTTAAAGCGAGTTGGAGAGGTTGCTTATGAGCTTGCTTTGCCTCCAGCCTTATCAGGAGTTCACCCAGTATTTCACGTATCCATGCTTTGGAGGTATCACGCCGACTTCTCACACGTGGTTGATTACAGCACTATCCAGTTAGATGAGAAGTTGGGTTACGAGGAGGAGCCAGTGGCTATTGTTGATAGGCAGGACCGCCAGTTGAGGTCAAAAATAGTTGTTGCAGTTAAGGTCCAATGGAGGGGCCAACCAGTTGAGGAGGCGACTTGGGAGTCCGATCAGGACATGCGGAGCAGATATCCACATCTATTCAGCACTCCAGGTGCAATTCTTGTCTCGTTCGAGGACGAACGTTTGTTTAAGAGGGGGAGAATGTAACGACCTAGCCGGTCGTTTTGAGTGTTAGGATCCCGTTCCCTTAAATGAAACCTTCCATAACGGCTACTCGTTCCTTATGACTTGCGGGAGCGGGTGGTTCGGGATTTGGAAATGATTTGAGTGGTTTAGGAACACTTGGTTCCTTAAGGTTGGTCTATTTGGCCAAGTTTGACTTCGGTCAACTTTTTGGAAAAACGACCTCGGAATCGGGTTCTGACAGCTCTAGTAGCTCCGTATGATGATTTCGGACTTGGGCGTATGTTCGGCTCGGGTTTCTGATGACCCGGGAGCGTTTCGGTGCCCGAAATGGAAATCAGGATTTCCTTAAGTTTGGAATTTGGCTTGAAACGGTACTTTATGCTATCAAGTTCCGAACGGAATTCCGGTACCGGGAATAGTTCCGTATAGTCTTTTATGACTATTCTGCAAAATTTGGGGTCATTCTGAGTAGTATAGACTTGTTCGGCGCAATGTAATGAATTCTAGATTTTCAAAGTTCTTAAGTTTGATTAATTTGGTTTTGGGGTTGAATTTTGAGTTCCGTTATTTTTTTTCATGTTCCAAAAGTTCGAGCGAGTCCGTATCATGAATACAGACTTGTCAGTGCTTTTGGACGGGGTCCTGGGGGGCTCGAGTGTGTTTTAGACCCCGGGAGCTTAGTTAGGAAAACCAGAAATTTTTCTGTCTGGTTTCCTTCTCTGCGATCGAAGAAGCAGGGATGTGATCGCAGAGAAGTAATTATGCTAGGCCATCCAATGTTCTCTGCGATCGCATAAGGTCCCCTTCCCAACTCTATGCGAACGCAGACTCACCCCTGCGATCGCACAAGTCACCTACCTACCCCCCTACTGCATGTTCCTCTCTGCGGTCGCAGACCTCACTCATGCGATCGCATAAGCCCACCTCTCTACCCTCTGCGGTCGAAGGCCCCATCTATGCGATCGCATAGTGCTTCCTAGGGGCCGGGGTCACTTGTTCTCCGCGATCGCAGCCTGATGCCACGATCGCACTGAAGGTTTTCCTGGGCAGCCTTTAAATGCCCAATTACGGGCTTTCTTCCTCATTTTCCAATTACCAAACTCCATTGAAGCACCTTAGAGCTGGGGGGAAAGGCTATCTAAAGCCACTATCATCTAAGGTGCGTGACTTCTTCTCTAAATTATCAATTTTTCATGGAATTCATCTAACTTTGTTCTTAAAAATATCAAAATCATGAAATTTGGTAGGAATTTCTAGGGCTTTGATAATTAGTGAATTATCCCTTTTTATCCATGAATTCCTAAATAAGTTAGGTAATTACGATCCTTAGACTACGGGTAATTTAATCCTTCAAGAGTTTTTAAAAATCCGAAAGCGTGGGCCCGGGGTCAAAATTTCAAAAATCGCCAAGAATGTTAAATTTTAGGAATTCTTGATAATTCTCCTTCTTGAACCTTAAATTGATTCAATTATGCTATGTTTGTCTAGTTGTGAACCGTAAAGAGTAATTTCGGAGTTTCGGGCGCATCTTTTGATCCGGTCCTTGGTCCGAGGAGTGCTTTTATCGAGGTGAGTCTCATTTCCAAAATTGTAAGGGGGAAATGTCCCCGTAGGTTCCTTATTTTCTATGTGTACACGATGAGGGGGCCGCGTACGTACCAAGTGACGAGAGCCCGTACGTGGCAACTATATTGCTATGTCGGGTAGCCGTAAGACCCACGAGTTTCCCATTTCGTGCCTTATTTGAACCATTGTTGGCAATATAAATTGTGTTTATTGTTGAAATGACATGGGAGAGGTAAGAATATGATGATGTAAATCCTAATTGGCTATCAGTGATATTATATTGACACAGTCCTGTTGAGTTCACGGTCGAGTCTGTAACCGTAGGTACTTATATGAAAATACTATTATTATCGAGTCAGCACACGAGTCGCAGGTATGATGCGCGATCGTGGGGAGCTTATTATTATCGAGTCAGCACACGAGTCGCAGGTATGATGCGCGATCGTGGGGAGCTTATTATTATCGTGTCAGCACACGAGTCGCAGGTATGATTCGCGATCGTGGGGAGCTTATTACTATTATCGAGTCAGCACACGAGTCGCATGTATGATGCGCGATCGTGGGGAGCTTATTATTATCGAGTCAGCACACGAGTCGTAGGTATGATTCACGATCGTGGAGAGCTTATTACTATTATCGAGTCAGCACACGAGTCGCAGGTATGATTCGCGATCCTGAGGAGCTTATGACCTTAGTCCTTATGACCTACCCTATAACTCCAGCCGGTTGTCTTGTCTGTGTCGGTACATGTACACTTGAGTCTGGTTCACATATGTCAGTATTGGTCAGGTATTATTGAATAAAGAGGAATTGGTACTTGGTGCTCTTAATTGTATTACATTATGTGTTCATATACTTGCTGTTTAATGTTTCGCATGCCTATTGCTTTAGCCTTATCTCGTTCTATATTATGTTACTGGACCTTAGTGAGTATCTAGTCGACCTCTCGTCACTACTTCTTCGAGTTTAGACGGGATACTCACTGTGTACATATTTATATATATGTACTCATGCTGCACTTTCTTTCCTTTTTGTACTTGACTGTACTGGTCCGGAGGCTGGTCCATCTGATTTTCAGGTCGGTGCTAGATATCGGTAGCGTGGTCATACTTCACGGTGAGCTGCTTTCCTGGCGACTTCCTAGCAGCACCCTGGAGTTTCTTTTTTTATACTCTCTGTCTAGGTCATTCAGACTGAGACCCTGTTTTGTAGTCATTGTATATTCAGTAGTTGCCCATGACACTCGTGACACTAGTTCCTAGAACACACGCGGTATATATTTTTTTGGGATTTTGGGATGTATATCTATGTGTATGTGTTATTTCGGCCTTGTATCTACTATGATTTTACCTTCACTCAAGGCTAGTATTATGTTG
This sequence comes from Nicotiana undulata, assembly GCA_005239495.1. Lineage (NCBI taxonomy): Eukaryota > Viridiplantae > Streptophyta > Magnoliopsida > Solanales > Solanaceae > Nicotiana > Nicotiana undulata. The sequence continues at coordinate 1,386 of ML271453.1, read as the reverse complement.
GTTGTTATAAACTGGTAATCATTGACTGGTTTGATCGAATGGGAAGGCTATCACTTAGTGAAAGTTATATCGGCTTGCCTAACCCCGTTGTTGGGCGCCATCGCGACTTGAATTATGATTTGGGTCGTGACAACCTTTCTCATGTCCGGGTGTGTCAGCGTTCCCTAAGGACCTCAAGGATCCCGGGCAGTGCTCACACCTACATTTCATAACCAGAATTGAGTAAGGGTAGTGTAGAAGGGCCAGCCCTAGGGCATCAGAGTTAAGAGCGATCTCACAGGGATCCCAAGGCAGTCATACACTGGAGGGGCAGAACCTAAGGACCTAAGAGTAGAGTGAGAGTGCTTGACATAATTTTGAAAAACATTGGTATAAAACAGTATTGAAAAGAATCAGTTGAAGTTTATAAAAATATGAAGTTGTTTAGTAGTAAAATAGTTTGGACAGGGTAGGGTAATTAAACAAATAGCATATCAACAACAGAACAAATAGGTTCATCAAAACTCAATCAACAATCCTTCACATATGGGAAAATGGGAGTTGGGGACAGATATGACACCCATAGTGCAACACATAACTAACAGAAGCACATAGATCATTTGGAATTCAGGAGTATCTAACAGTACAAGCAGCAAGACAGGGGATTTCAAAGCAGCTAATCAAAACATAGTTGAACCAGATCAGGTTAAACATAGGATTAAGGGTGTCTCGACCCGAAATCCCACCTTCGGGCCATGACTGCGTCTAACGTTGAACCCGCTAGACAAGCCAACGTTTGAACTGAATAAAACTCATTAACAATAAATACGAACAAGATAACTAAAATACAACATCGCACTTTCGAAATGAAACCCATAAACAAATCCCAGAACTGGTGTCACATACTCGCGGACTATCTAAGAGATTACTACAAACAAAAGGTCTGAAATAAGTACATAAGACTGTCTTTGAAATACAAAGTAAGACAGAGCTGAAAGTGGAAGGTAGGAGGTGACGTCAAGGCCCGCGAACGTCTGCGGGTCTACCTCGAGTCTCCTGTGTGGCTGAATGAGATGCTCCGATCGTCAGTGATCTCCGAGTCCGGCTGCGTAATCTGCACAACATAAAGAAGTGCAGGTGTAGCATCAGTACAACCGACCCCATGTATTGAGTAAGTGTCGAGCCTAACTTCGGCGAAGTAGTGACGAGGCTAGGACCAACACGACACATGTACCTGTACAATTATATATAATATCAGGAAAAATGGCAACAGAAATAAGCAAGTAAGACAGATATAGAGAGGACATACTGGGAAGATAGGGTAACAGTATGCTAGCACAGCAATACAAGGTAATAAAAGAAACGTAAAGACAAGGCAGAAATATAGCTTCTCAAACATATAATGAA
>ML271452.1:18353-53996 GCA_005239495.1 Nicotiana undulata | reverse complement strand
GACACTTACGTTGTAGGGATCGTTTTGATGTTATTGCTTCTCGATTTCATGCCCGAGATGATAGTCTTCTTTGAAACCCTAGTAGATAGCTTTAGGTTATGTTTATGGGTATTCTATGGTAGTTTTATGCTGAAATATGAAGAGAAAGCCTACCTAAGACACATATATATCTATTTTGGAAAAAGTCAAAGAGGTGCTAGCTTGGCACCCTAGGATTGTTCCATCTTCCGACGCTTATATCTTTTTATCCCGATGTCGTATGAATGAACGGTTAAGAGCGTTGGAAACTACATTCCAATACCTTCAATTCGGTATATTATATGTCCCAATAAGACCTAATATAGTACATGAAATGTATTGCTCAAAAAGCTATAGTGATCCACCTACTTGTAATATATGATGTCTGTGCAGTCGAAACCTAAAATATCTCTCTACTCCTACGTCGTATCGTTAAACGGTTTAATGAATTGGAAACTGGACTTGTATATCTTCAATGTGGTATGTAGATCATCCCCTAATTATAAGTATATTGGGAGAAAAGTGCAGCTACATTCGACCTAAGTTTCAACAAATTTATGAATGTAACTTTTGAAGACCTATTCCAACTTCTGTTCCAAAATTTGCTTGACTTCAAAACATAGCACACGAATATCATATGACAAAATTAACTCATAACATAACCTCCTTATAATTTAATTAACCATAGTCTCACCCTAAAGTACATGTTATAACATTCCAAACTCGTCGACTTTTGACGAAACTTATTCTCTTCAGTTGGTTTAGCTTCTAAGCTTTCCAACCCTCTTGGTACTCGTTATTCATGATCTTAAATATTTGTAACCTCCAATGTAACATGATTAACTTACTTTATATTCCATCAAATAGAATCTTATTTCTGATCTTACATCAATTGACTTACGATGTACTCTCACGTACGAAAACATGGGGTGTAACAAGTTCTTGATGTGATGGTAAGTTTTTTCACATTTGTAGCATCCCTCGTTGGTGGGCTTTTCTAGAGTCTTTGCCTTGTTGTAGTTTCCACCTCTTGAGATGTCCTTTTTTCAAATGAGGTAGTTTCTGAATTCCTTGGTAATCATGGCCATCTCATCTTCCTCCAGATCTGCTCTCTCGGTGATTCTCAATGCCAGACTTCTTTCCTTCCTGGGAGCATCCATCTTCATTGTCTGCCTTCTAAGTTCGTAAGCAGTGAGATTTCCAATTAGCTCATCGAACCTGAGGGTTGCCATGTTCTTGGATTCGTGAATAGCAGTGATCTTGCTTTCCCAAGAGATGGGCAGAACCCTTGTCAGAATTTTCTCAACCCTGTCTTCTTCAAGAATCACCCTTCCAAGAGACTTGAGTTCATTGGTCAGTGTAGTGAACCTCGTATACATATCTTGGATGGTCTTTCCTTCCTTCATAGTGCAATTCTCATATTGAGAATATAGTAGAGTTCCTCTTGACCTTTTCACTTGAGGTGTTCCTTCATGAGCCACTTGTAGTGTATCCCAAATTTCTTTGGCAGTGGTGCAGCTTTGAATTCTACTATACTCGTCTGGTTCAAGTCCACACGCTAGCCATTTCTTGGCCTTAGCATTTTTCTCCCATTTTCGTAAGTCTTCAGCAGTGCAATCAACTCTTGTCTTTGGCGCGTCTACTCCTTCAGCAGTCTTTTTCATGGTAGCCAAAGGACCATCAGTGACTATGTCCCATAGTTCCTAGTCTTCCCCAATTAAGTGATCCTTCATCCTATTCTTCCACCAGGAGTAGTACAGGCCGTTGAAGAGCGGTGGCCTAGCAGTTGATTGTCCTTACCAGTTCCCAGGTGGTTCACTCATTTTGATCTTTTCGTAAGGTGTTAGCCTATTAAATGATAACCTGCTCTGATACCAATTGATGTTCCAAACGTCAATACCACACAAGAGGGGGGTGATTTGTGTGGTGTCCGATTTTCGCATGCAGTAGTTATAGAAAGACCAGGTTCTTCTATGTGTTCAAACTCCTACAGTTTGCGGAATAATAATTGCAGAAATAAAAGAACACAATAATTTTACGTGGAAAACACCTGTCTCAAAAGGTGAAAAAACTACGACCTACTTCCCAGTAGGATTTTCCCAAACTCTTCACTAAGTCAATGAGCCAAACAACATTTACAAAATAAACTCTTTTGTAATCCTAAGGACTAACTGTAATCCACTTGTGGAAAACTAGCCTCTAGCTAATTGTGACAAGCTCCAAGTTAACTCTAACTTGAATACTCAGTACATATTAAAATTGCTTATAGATAAAGCTGAAAGATACAATTTGTAATCACCTACTACAAACAACTAGACTAAAAGATAGCAGATGGAACTGGTTCTTCTAGCTGGTTCAAGTAGCTTTTGAGTCGCACAGGAATTCTCACACGAACTGGTTGCAAAATTGCTTTGGTAATTTTGCTCTCAATTCTTGATTCACTTCTGTGTTTGTGCGCACCTGTTCAATAAGAACACTTGACAATATATAGGATCATTAGTCGAGCAGATACACTAGAGTTCTGATGCAACTCTTCCTTGGTGGAAGAGTTCTAGTTGATCTCAACTCCCTAGATCCTCTTCTATCTTGATTCTGTGCTTACTGAATAAGAAGTCCATCTCTTATCAATTTGCAAGCTTTTCGATCAGGAGATATCTCTTCAGATCACTGACCTGTGTGTGATCACCTCACATGCCACCTCATATGCCACCTACTCTGCGTGTCTATGTCTCTAGAGATGGACCTAGTTCAACTCTGAGTTCATTTGTCAATCTTCAAAACCATTCAGCTTCTTGATCCAACACTCGGCCTCTCCTGGACCTAAGAATATAGCTAGTGGGCCAAAGAAAGATCTCCTGAACAATGTCCCGTTGACTAAGAAAAATCTGGCAGCCTTGGTGCGCAAGGCTCTCCATTCCTTGGGATCTGAAGGCAATTTTCCGCTCTTCAAGTAATCTATGTATTTGTTTCTCCAACCCCAAGTCAAACTTATCGAGTTTACTTCGGTGTGACCTTCTTCTACCATCGAGTTCATCAGTTATACTACTGCACCCGAGCTAACTTCACCGGAGTTAACATTCGATTCCTAGTCGGCTAGCGCATCGACCTCGCTGTTTTGATCTTAGGGTACATTATGCAGAGTCCATTCCTTAAATTGGTGCACGGTCACCTGTAGTTTTTCCAAGTCCCTCCGCATTCGTTCTTCTTTTACTTCGAATATTCCGCTGAATTGATTCTCCACGAGGAGGGAGTTGCATTTGTCTTCGATCACTTCGGCCCCAAGGCTCTTAGCGAGTTCTAGACCTGCAATCACGACCTCATACTTGGCTTCATTGTTAGTCAATTTTATAATTCTAATAGACTGCCTAATGACGCTTCTCGGAGGTGGTTTTAATACGATACCAAGCCCAAACCTTTCCACAATTGGAGGCATTGTCCGTGAATAGGGTCCAGATTCACAAATTAGTCCCCGAGATGAGTAGTGATTCCTTTTCGACTTCGGGTATTAAGGCTGGCATAAAGTCGGCCATGTAGTCTACCAAAATCTAAGATTGTATAGCAGTTCGGGGTCGATACTCGATGGCATACCCACTAATCTCGATGGCCCATTTGGCCAATCAGCCCAAGAGCTCAGGCTTATGCAAGATATTCCTCATCGGGTAAGACGTTACGAAGCATATAGGGTGGCATTGAGAGTACGAATTTAGCTTCCTGGAAGCGCTTAGCAAAGCTAGTGCTAACTTTTCCAGGTGAGGATACCACGGTTCGACATTTCCTAGAGTTCTACTGACATAGTAAATAGGAAATTGCGTACCTTCTTCCTTCCAGACTAAGACACTACTTACCGCCACCTCGGAAACCGCCAAGTAGAGGTACATTTGTTCGTCTACCTTCGGAGTGTGCAGTAAAGGGAGGCTCAACAGGCACCACTTGAGTTCTTCCAAATCATGCTGGCATTCCAGAGTCCGGGAAAAAAAAATTCTTCTTCTTAAATAATGAGAAGAATCGATGGCTCTTGTCCGAGGACCTCGAGATGAACCGACACAATGCGGTTATACGTCCGGTTAGTTTTTGGATTGACTTGATGTTGTCCACTACATTGATGTCCTCTATGGCCTTTATTTTTTCAGGGTTGATCTTTATCCCCTGATTGGATACCATGAACCCGAGGAATTCGCCCGAATCCACCCCGAATGCGCACTTCGAGTTAAGCTTCATGTTGTGTTTCCTTAGTATGTCGAAGGTTTCCTGCAAATGTTTCAAATGGTCCTCTACTCGCAGGGACTTGACCAACATATCGTCAATATAAACTTCCATTGATTTCCCTATTTTTTTCTTGAACATCCAGTTTACTAGGCGTTGGTAGGTGGCACCGGCATTCTTTAATCCAAACGGCATTACGTTATAGCAGTAGGTGCCAAATTTGGTTATAAAAGAAGTCTTTTCTTGGTCGTCCGAGTCCATCCAAATTTGGTTGTACCCGGAGTAAGCGTTGAGAAAACTGAGTATCTCGTGCCCGACCGTTGCGTCGATCATTAGATTGATGTTAGGCAAAGGGATAGAATCCTTAGGTCACACTTTGTTTAGGTCTTTATAATCCACATACATCCTTAGTTTATTCCTGTGATGACCCAAGGGGTCATTTTATGAATTTAGACTCCGTTCTAGGCTTATTAGCCATAAAAAGATTAATTTTAACTACCTCGATTTGTGTGTGCAGTCCGGGCGTGAAACCGGAAAGCTTTTATGTTAAAATATAAGAAACAATAATTTTTAGAATTACAAATTTTGGTTTTAGTTGACTTGAGTCAACATTTTGAGTAAACGGATTCAAATTTGTGTTCCGACGATCCCGGAAGGTCCGAAGTAAAATATGGGACCCAGACGTATGTCCGGAAATGAATTCCGAGGTCCCAAGCCTTAGAAATCAATTTTTGAAAGAAATTATTTTGCTGAAATATTTATGAAATAATGAAAAGAATTAATGTTTGAAGTCATTGGTATCGGGCCCGTATTTTTGTTCCCGAGACCGGTACAAATTTGTTATGATATTCAGGCTTTGCCTGTGAAATTTGGTAAAATATGGAGTTCGTTTGACGTGATTCGGACATCCGGTTGAAAAGTTATGAACTATAAGTGTTCTTGAGGAAAAAAATGAGTTTTGAGGTTTAATTCGTTGTTTTACATGTTATTTTCATGATTTGATCGAAGGATCAAGTCCATATTATGCTTTTAGACTTGCATGCATGTTTGATTTAGAGCCCCGAGGGCTCGGGTGAGTTTCAAATAGGTTTGGGTTGTGTTGCGCTCGTTCTTTCTTATGCTTCGACGTCGTTTCTTCAAGCATAAATGATATCATATTGAACAAATAAGCTCCGATTTATGTTTTGAATGAAGTATTAGATCCGTATCGTAATTACGGACCCGTAGCAAAAAGAATCATCGTATTTGGACATCATATGAGAATTTTATGGCCATTTTACCAAGGTTGCCCAGATTTTTCTGGTTAATTACGAATTTTGCCCCTGACGGCGTATTAAAAACCTGCACTATTTGCAAATCTTAAAACCTACATATCTCCTTCATTATAAAGTCAAATTGAGTGATTCAAAAGCCTAAATTTATTAGAATTTCACAAGGAATCCATTGGATACAAGAAATCGAGTTTAGGTATCGTTTGGCACAAGAAACGAGACAGAATAGCTGGCATAAAAATAAATACAAAATGGGTAGACTTCTTCTTCTTCAAATTTTCGAACCCCACAGCCCTAGGAACGAATTTCTTCACCAAATATCATCCCCAAGTCATAGGTAATCAATTCTAAACTTTACTCCTTCAATTACCCATTGTTTTTCATCACTTTTAAATCAAAAACTAAGAATTTTCATGGTAAAAATTGAGGGTTTGGGTAGAATTAGGGAATTTTATAAAAATCGAATCTTTACCTCGAATTGAGGTCGGATTTCGAAATTAATTGTATATTTGGGTTCGTGGGTGAATGGGTAAACGTAATTTGGTCCGAACCCCGAGTTTAGACCAAGCGGGCCCGGGGTCGGGTTTTCACTTTTTTTTAGAAAACTTAGGAAAAATTATATTTTTCAATAAAGTTAGTTCATTTAGCATTAGTTAATGATATTAAGTTAATTTTGATTATATTTGAGCAATTTAGAGGTGAATTCAAAAGGAAAAGCAATAATTGAGATGTGGGTGGCCTGCGGAATTGAGGTAAGTGTTGGGCCTAACTTTAACTTGAGGGAATAGGAATCCCACTTGTTTACTACGTGAATTGCATGGGTGTGGTGTATAGGTGTGGTGACGAGTATCTATGCACCACCCAAATCGTTTGTTAAACATGATCCCCTTTCCCGTTCCCACTTATTTGATCATTGTTTTAACTGTTACATGTTCATTATTGTTTCTATGACTATTTGGCCTTGTTGAATTGTTGTTAGTTATCGTTGTGACTATTTGGAAAGAGTATTGGTTGTTTGAACTGGTTCCCTTGTCATATAAACATGGTTGAGAGGTTTGGTATTGTTTTTATGAAATAAATATATATATTTTGATATTCCTGTTGGTTTCATGGTTGAGAGGTTATTGATGAGGTTATAAGAAAAATTCAGTTTATTATTTATAATTGTTGAGGTTCGCGTGTTTATTGGGTTTCATTGAGTTATTTCCAATTGTTGTTGTAAGTGTGTTAAAAATGTTAGATGTTCTCTTGAGTTTATCATAGTATAAAAAGACTGAGCTGGATTGACAGTGTTACAGTGTTTACTTATATTCTGGTTTGTTTTATTGTGAAATGATATTGGTTAAAGCTTACGAGCTATATGATTTTCTGTTTGAAATTGTGGAAATAACAGTATTGTGAAAGGCTTGGCCTGAATTGTGAAATTTTTTATGAATAAATTGATATGGTATGTCTGGTGGGAGCGGGTTGCACGCCGCAACAAGATGTGATAATGGTGGACAGGTGGGATCGGGTTGCACGCCGCAACATGAGCAATAAGGGTGATATATTTAGGGAGGAGCAATAAGGGAGGACATGTGGGAGCGGGTTGCACGCCGCAACAAGGAGCGATAAGGGAGGACATTTATATTTTTACTGATTTGAAAAGAAAATAAAGATTTGAAAAGCTAAATGTTTATATTTTACTGTTGTGTTTTTTTTTTTTGAAAAATAAAGATTTGAAACTTTCTATCTTATATTACTATTTTCATATTTTGGCACTACTTTAATTCAAAGATAAAGTTTGAGAAGTTGGAAATTTTGAGGATTGGTTATAGTTGAGACCTGAAAGAGGCGGTTGTGTTATTTTGTTATTGTTGCAGTATTTGAATTGATGTGTTTATATTTCCTTCCTGTTTTATAATTATCGTCTCAGATATATTTTTCTTGTTCGTGTAGAATTGTTTTATTGTGTTATCGTATATATATTAATATCACAGGTTTGATGTTAAACCCCCGCCTTAGCCTCGTCACTACTTCGCCGAGGTTAGGCTCGACACTTACTCAGTACATGGGGTCGGTTGTACTGATACTACACTGTGTGCTCTTTTGCATAGATCCAGGTATTAATCAGCAGTATAGGATTCCAGGACGACCACCCGATTCGTTTGGAGACACCAGGTACATCTGCCGGCGTTCGCAGATTCCGAGAGTCTTCTCCTATTATTATTTACACTGTTTTATTATATTCAGAACAATTACACTACTTCTTTCGGCCATTATTTGTAGTATTCTTTAGTAGTTCGTGAATTGTGACACTAGACCCTGGGGTAGTCTTAGAGTTGTTTACATAATTTATTCGTGATTCGTTTTATTTAAATGATTATTGTTATCATTTTATTTTATTTTGTTTTGAATTATTTTAATTAGGCTCAATTGGAATTTATTTATTTATTTATGCTCAAGTAATTAATCAAGGAAATTAGTTAATCGACTTCTAACAATGGCTTGCTTAGCAAGTGTGGCGTTAGGCGCCATCACGATCCCTGAGGTTGGGAATTTGGGTCGTGACAATTCCCTTTTTAGGTATTGCCACTACATTAGCTAGCCAACCCGAGTATTTAACTTCCTAGATGAATCCTATTTTTAGAAGTTTGAATACATCATCCTTGATGAATGCGTGTTTGATCTCAAACTGTGGTCTCCTCTTCTTCTTAATGGGATGGAACTTCAAGTCCAAATTCAGCTTGTGAGTGGTTACCTCCGGTGAGATCCCTATCATGTCAAGATGGGACCAAGCAAAACGATCGGCGTTAGCTTTAAGAAAAACAATAAGTTTTTTCCTGAACTCGAGGGTTAACCCTGTGCCCAGGTATACCTTTCGATCTAGTAGATGCTAGATTAATGTGACTTGTTCCAACTCTTCAACCATTGATTTGGCGGCGACGATGTCATCATGAGCTATGAATGATCTCGGGATGCCATAATCGTCCTCCTCGTTTGCTCCTTGTTCTTTCGGTTTCTCCGGTTCGGTCGAGGCCGGTATAAGTGATTTATATTTAATCTCTTCCCTTTAGGTCAGTTACGTATTCCTTGATGTCGAAACCGCGGGCACCAAGATTACCTCATCGATGGAAAACATCTCCTTTGTGGCCGACTATTCTCTATAGACCGTTTTGACTCCTCCCGGTGCGGGAAATTTCGACGCCTGGAGAAAGGTCAAGGGTTTTGCCCTTATGTTGTGGACCCATGGCCTTCCGAATAGAGTGTTATACCTCTGTCCCCTTCGATCACGTAGACCTTTATTTCTTGGACTGTCCCGACGGTGTTCATTGGCAAGATTATCTCTCCTTTCGTGGTCTCATACGCTATGTTAAATGTGTTCAATACTCGGACTGTCGGTATGATTGGTCTTGTAACCCCAATTGCTCTACGACCCTTGATCTGATGATGTTGGCCGAGATACCTGGATCACTCAACACATGTTTAACTCGAGATTTATGAATAAGTACGAATATTACCAGTGCATTGTTGTAAGGATGTACGATGCCCTCGACATCTTCGTCACTGAACAAAATGGCTCCCTCCAGAACATAATCTCAGGTGCGTTTTCCCCTTTTGATAGATACTTTAGTACGTTTTATCATTGGTCCTTGGGGAACATCAACCCCTCCAATGATCATGTTGATCACGTGCTGAGGATTCTCTTGTTCGACCTGTTTGTTGGCGTCCCTGTTCCAAAAGTGGTTTTTCGCTCGCCCACTCAAGAATTTTAAAGGTTACAATTGTTGAATAATTGGGCAACTTCTTCTCTCAACTATCGGAAATCTTCGGTTCTGTGACCATGAGTGCCGTGATACTTACACATCAAATTAGGGTCTCTTTGAGTAGGGTCGGACTGAAATGGTCATATACACTTGGTCCCTTTGATGCGCCCTATGGCTGACACGATGTTGGTAACGTCCACGTTGAAGTTGTACTCCGATAATCTCAGTGTTTCCCTACTCCCATGTAGCTTGTCGAACCCATTTTTACTCATTAGACCTTGCCCACTAGGCCCTTGACCGCTTATCTTCTCGTTCCTTATGGGGTGACACCCGGATCCATTTCCCCTTCGGTCCGCGCTATATGGTTGATACCGATATCAGACCAGTATTGGCTCTTGATCAATGACTATCTTAGATCTATCATCAGCCCTGATGGGGTAAATAGATCCAGAAGGGGCCTCGAGTTGGTCGTCCTCGACCCTGATCTTCGAGTGGTACCTGTTGTGGACGTCGACCTAAGTTACCGTCGGGTACTTCACCAAATTTTATTTTAGCTATTTAGAGGCCAAGGAACTTTGGAGGTTGAGCCCCTAAGTGAATGCCTGAACGACCCAATCATCTACAACCGGTGGTAGGTCCATCCATTCCATCTGAAATTTTGACACGAACTCCCTGAGGATTTCATTATCCCTTTATTTGACCTTGAAGAGATCTGACTTTCTAGTCTTGACCTTGAAGGCCCCGACATAAGCCTTTACAAAAGCATCTACAAGCATAGCTAACCAGTCAATGGAGTTTGGGGTCAAGTTGTGATACCATATCATTGATCCCTTGGACAAGGTCTCCCAAAACTTCTTCAGTAACACCGACTCGATCTCATCGTCTTCCAAATTGTTCCCCTTGATTGCACACGCATAGGAGGTCACATGCTAATTTGGATCCGTGGTATCATTATATTTAGGGATGTCAGGCATACTAAACCTCTTTGGGATCGGCTTTGGTGCCATGCTCGGAGGAAAGGGATTCCAGATAAATTTCTTGGAATCCGTCCCCTTCAATATCGGGAGTGCTCCCAGGATCTGATCGACCCTCTAATTATATGTTTCCACCCCTCAATCTTTTTCTCACCTAACTGCACCCTTCGCGTTAACGCTTCAAGAATTTTCATTACCTCAGGATTTACACTAGGCTCGACTTCACCACGCCTCTCGGTAATTTGTTCGTCTCTTCGGGTGCTTCCCCGCGATTATTCGGGCTCTACCCTTTTGGCGGTGTGGCTTTCATGCTAAAACTTTGCTATTGCCGTTTGTTGAGCCTGTAGCATTTCAAAAATCAGCCATAGGCTCACCCCATCACATTCTCCTTCGAGCGCTTCTCGAGCTGTTCGTCGGGGTCCCCCGCGAACACTGTTATCAGGATCAGTTGGCAAGTTAGTTAACATCGACCGAGTCAAAAACTAGTACACCGTTGGGATCGACAAGAATCATATCATTGCTGCGCACCAAATTATTATTTTCGCTGTGATGGCCAGATTCAACGTCAACGTTCAAGTGACACACTAAGAGTTTGCCATTTTTGGGCTGACCTGAAATTAAGATTTCAAAGAACAAGCATAAAATAGGGCGTGTTATGGAGATTCGTATCATATTACCACTATTATCCTTAGCCCCACAGTGGTGCCAAACTGTTTACCCCAAATTTAGGTAACATTAAATTTGTATGTGGTTTAAAGGATACACGATTAATTCAACACGAATAATTAAGAATAGTAGATAAATAAACTAAAGACGAAATAAACGATCAAATCAATCACAATGTTATGACCAAGCCTGATCTTAGATTGAACAACAACCTCGTCTTCGACTGGACCCTCTGTTCGAGCCCAGTCGTGAATGAAGAACAATACAAGTGAACATAGTTCTTGACAATAGTTAGAGAGTAAAAATAAAACTTTATTGCCATGAATTGCGTGTTACCATGTGCCAGACTAAAGAAAAAACTTCCCCTTTATATATTAGGAGAGTTTCAGTCCTAGTACAAGTCTAAAAGGTAAAAATCTTCTTTTCCCGATAATTGTTGATCCATGATCGACACCGAGTGGATTCGTGTCGTGATATCTGGTTGAGAGCGAGTATTACCGTCCTCTATCCGTCATGCATAACCGTTCACCGTGTCTCCTAGTTTAAGAACTTATGTTTAGCTGGGGCGCGTCGCCATACCATGTCCGATATCGGATACACCATTCACTCTTCCCGGGTCTTGATACGAAGGGTCTCTGACCTCGATTCCAACCTCGTGGATCCGTGCACTCCCTTCGTTCTCTCGTCGGGGAATTAGAGTAGACATTGCCCCCGATTTTACTCGCACACAATAAGAAAAGTAAATTCTTCGGGCTTGGGTATTAAAAGATAAATAGTTTGGACTTAATGGGTATAAAGTAAAAAAATTTCCTATTAAAAGATAAATAGTTTGGACTTAATGGGTACAAAGTGAGATTTTCGCTTTTTTTTAAACTTAGTTCTTCTTGGTTAGGATGGACAGGGGTGACCCGTCCATAAAGCAGGTAAAACAACTGCTTTAGGCCCCATATTTGTAGAGACCCCGTTTTTTATACACCTAATAGGCTATATATAATTGTTTTTAAATTTTTTATGTAAAGTGAAAATGTTTGATTTCTTTATTTAACAAATAAAGAGATGAAAGATTTGCAACTGCTTTGATTTCTGCCAAGGAAATTGCATTTGAAATTAATATCGAATCCAAATTTCATAAGAAACGTGTATACAGTCAAACCTCTCTGTAAGAGCCTTGTTTGTTCCGAATATTTTTGGATGTTATAGCGAAGTATTTTTATAGAGAGAACATATATTATAACATAACATAAAAATTAGTTCCGAAAAAGCTTGGCTTTTATAGAGAGGTGTTGTTATGTAGGGATGTTGTTGTAGAGAGGTCTGACTGTATATAGGAACAAACAATTTGAGGAGAATGTTAATTATGAAATCTCAAAATCTCTCGAAGAGTCCTTTAGAGTTGATTACTTTTTATACGTACTCCCTCTGGTCCATAATAAATGACTTGTAACCTTTGTTGTGCCCTTAAGAAAATATTGACTCATAGAACAAAAATGTATTTTGACTGGATTATCCTTAATTAAAATTTATATGTTGTTAACTTTACACATTGAGATATGTAAGTAAGGGCAAATTTTTGAAAATAAAGTTAATTCCTTCTCGATTATATAAAAGGACACTTATTTTGGACTAAAATAAAAGCAAAAAAAGTCACTTATTATGGACCGGAGAGAGTAGTAGACAAGGTTATTTTTTCACTTTAAAATAGATTTGAAAAACTAGAGGCATATGAAAATATTTTTGGTTTTCTATTTAGCGGTAAAAACCGAGATCACTAGTTGATGAAATTTGAAAAAATATTGCCTTCATCTTGAATGCTCCTTAAATCATAATAATGAACCCGATATTGATAGTTTAGATTTAATTTCTAAATTAAAATTTTATTAAGAAAAATAGTACAATTTAGAAGATAACAATTTAATTGATATACTCAATCAAATAAAAATATTTGATTATTTTCCAAATGCCTATATTACTTATAGAATAATGTTAATAACTCATATTACCGTTGCTTCAACGGTAAAAAGTGTTTCAAAATTAAAATTGATAAAACATTATCTAAGATCAACAATATCTCAAAGATATCAAATGAATTAGCTATATTGTCAATTGAGAAAGACTTATTAGGAGAAATTGATTATAAAAAATTAATAATAACTTTGCTTCTAAAAAAAGTTAGAAAAATAGACGTCAGATAAAAATAAAATACTTTCTTTTAATAAAAAAATTAAGATCACTCATAAAGTTTGGCTTTAGGCCACGAAATTGATCGGGCCAACATCTTTTGCTCGTATACCCAATATAGTGTTGAAGAATAGTCTTTTCTTCAGTAAAAAAGAGATATACTTTTTTTCATTTAGTCTTATTTTTAGTAACATGTAGGCTGTAGCGAAAGGTTTCATTTTGGAAATGAGAAATTATGAACTACTCCATCCTGTCCTAGTATTAGTAATTTTGACAAACTCATTTGTTTCAAAATATTTGATAATTTTAAAAACAGAAATTATTTATTAGGTTAATTGTTACAAATTTACACTTGTGTTAATTAATAAAGTACTTTTTAAGTGATATATTTCATAATAACAAATAATTTAGACTAACTATATCGTAAGTAACACCATTTTATTTAAATTATGTTTTAAAGTGTGGAGAAACCATAAAAAATTAATATAGAGGAAAGGGGTGGTAGTAATTTAGAGAAGAAATTAGTACATAAAAAATTACGGCAAAAATTCAAATTGGAAACCGAGAAAGTTCTCCTTTGTAGTTGGCGAATGACTGGTTCCAGAACTTTTTCCCACCGTCCTTTCAGAGAACTCAAGAGATGCAACATAGAGCGGCAATGTTCTGTCGAATATTGGAAAATGCATTTCATTCGTCGCCGCAGAGGGCAAACAAACACCGCCTACGGTTCTCCCCCCTCACATCCATCGATCTTCCTGACATTTGGATTCCACGCCACGACACATCCATCGCCAAAACATGTTCTCCTCATCTCAAGACTAACCGTTAGTGGTCCTTTCCTCTATTTATTTTCCAGCCAACTGCATTATGTGTTAACAATTGGTAATGATGCTGTTCCTTTTTGTTTTTCATGTTTGGCTCACCTCTTAGCATATAATTTCTGTTATTTTTTTGTGGTTGACAGTTAGCTATCCTCAGAGAACTCCTGATATGTCTGGATTTGTAATTACATTCTTCTTGAAAAGTTAAACGTTTCATTAATTAAACTGAGTTGGTGTCAAAAAAAGAAAACGTACAAATTGTGACTTGTTTATATGACTCAATCGGACTCTCCACTGTGGTCTATCAAGTTTATCGAGGCAATGCATCATGCTCCCTTTATACCAAGGGGTCGTTGGGCTTCAAGCATAAGGAAAAATAATCCCAGGATAAACTGTGGAAATTTTATTCCACATTTGGTTGAACTTTTGATTCCGGTATAAGCAATCCCGGGATTCTTTATGCCACAATTGTGGTATTATTTTTATGCCACATTCTATTTGGGATAGTAATCCCGAATTACTAATCCTGGGATAAAACAACAAAGTAACACATTTGCCCTTTGAAGTCTTTAAGGAAAACGGTTAGAATTGAAAATAAAAGTTTATTCAAGTTTATCTAGCGTAAAACCAAACACATGTTTTAGACTATACTCCATATATCTCATTTTTAATCCAATGAACCAAACATCTACCAATAAAAGTATATCCACCAAATTATCCATCATTGTTTATTCCTCGTACTATAATCCTCACATTATAATCGCAGTATAACTTGTTTTGAACCAAGTAGGGCAGACCGGTGCATCAAGCATTCACGCAAGCTCTTGGAAAGGGCCACACCCCAAGGGTGTAATAAAGACAGCCTACTCTGATGCAAGCATCAATGGCTGATTCCACGGCTCGAACCCGTGACCTATAGGTCACACGAAGACAATATTACCGTTGTTTGCAAACCAAGTGACCGGTGAAAATAAAGAAAAAAAATCTTCTAATGATTTCTGTATCTTTCTCAGCAATTTGAAACATTTTCCTAATCCTTCCATTCTCATACACTGAAAAGAGATGACATTTTCAGACTACCTTTCTTCTCTATAATCTCCACTTAACGTGGTAGCTTCCTCCTCTACGTCTTCTGTAACTTCCACGATCTATCAATAAACAAGAGTGCAAGGAATCACATTAGTGAAGCCATCATGCAATGAAGCAAGATGATAACTTTCTTGTAATGTGAAACCATCATGTAATGCAACAGTTGTGTATCCTGCACCGCGGACTAAGCGAAAAAGAAGCTACTTCTTTTCAAGCCTTTATGCTTAAAATTTGTTTTCCCACCTCTCTCCTATATCCTCCCGGACCCATACTGATAGCTCCATGTGATAATGTTTTATTGTAATTGATGGATTTGCAAGTGCATAAAAATGTCTTAACCCGTGCATAAGTGCTTCCGGCTAGTGCTGAGGATTTATTAGTTCATAAAACAACTACAACTATGTCGCGATTGCAAAAAAGACGGGGATTTTATTAGTACAATTTTTACTATTCTATTGTCAAATGTAACATGTATTTGCTTTCCTGAAAAATAATGGTTGATGGAAAACGGGGTATTAACTGCGTGAGAATCAGGTTGGGGATATTGGGATTAACCTGGAAGGTAAAAATATCATTGTTTTTGATAGTCTTTAAGTAATTTGGTGTGCTGGTCAGGAAATTTAAGATTTCTATGATCCTACAAGTGAAATTAAAAGATCTTTTTTCTTTCACTGGCATTTTTGGTGTAAGAATAGATATCGTATTGTATAGATAAAACAACACCAACAACAATTATGCACCAATCCCCGGCAAGTTGTAATTGTTGATGATTCAGGATGAGTCATATGCATAACTTGTATATCTGTTAGACGCCAAGTTTTTGTCACTAGTGAAATTATTGACTAAAACATGGTTATGTTTTCATTAGTGAGATCTAAGTGTTATGAGGTTCTTTCTCCACCGGGGATCTGATGCCTTTGCAATGTGAGTGCAAAAAGCTGTTCTTTTTATGTATAAAGAGTTTCATTAATGACACACTACGATGGTGTGAAAAATGCATATAATGTGATGGTATGGAGTATTTTCACTCCTCTAACAAATCTGTCTAACTTTATTTATTTTTATTTTTTGTTTTTATCAGATCTGTCTAACTATCCGTTCAAACAGGAATATTCTCTTTACAACAAAAATACAGATGAAACACAAGAGATATTTCTATGCTCTCTACATCCTACCCTAAAAAAAAAGGGCAGCTCGGCGCACTAAGCTCCCGCTATGCGCGGGGTGCGGGAAAGGGCCGGACCACAAGGGTCTATTGTACGCGGCCTTACCCTGCATTTCTGCATACTACAAAATATTCTTCTCTTTCCAAACTGACCAAAAAATACAAAGAGGTACCGCCTCCCAAAGGGCTTACCTTTTCTTACAATTTTCTGTATCTTCCAGCTTGCAACTTTTTTCCGTTACTGTTCTTGGAAGCACTAGTACTCACCTGATATAGAACAATGAGAATAAACAATGAGAATATTTGTTCCTAGAGTTGGGTGACCATCTCGCAATGCAACTGTGAATAATCGGCATCCTCTCCTCCCTCTCTGCACATATAAGACCAACTCCTTAAAATGTCGTTCTTGGGTATCGCATTGAAGGATAGCTCATGAAGTAAGAAATGCATCTTCCTTTAGCACCTTAGTATGCTACATCCCCTTCTGCACCTCTCCCTTGTTCCATGTGCCCATGTGTCTGGTAACAGGTAAAGCCCGAAGGCTGTTTCAGTCAGCGGAGGTGCCAACTATCTCTCCTTTCTACTAACACTTCCTTGTCCCATGTGGTAGGATTTTATCCCAAATACCCTGATTCTTGGGGCTGCCTCGGGCAGCTCTACGCCATCCCTCTCTTTTCCACCTCCCCATCCCCTGTTGTCTAATTGTGCAATTTTATGCAAAATCTCTTACTTATAATATTGAATGACCCTTCTAAAACATATATCCCATAATATCCTCGGACTACGCCTTCTCATAACTTTAACTACCATTCTCTCCTTATCATTTCCAATGGCGTATACTTGCGGGTATAAATCACTCAAGGATGTCTCCCCAACTAGTAGGTGTTACCTTGGAGACTAAAGCAATATGTGGTTAAGATCTTGTTGTTCGGCCACCTTTGTGTCACACAACATTGAAGTGTCATTAGCAATATGTGCATCGTCTTGTTGATAATGGGATATTGAAGTAAAATGGTTCGGATGGAGTTAAAAAATCTATCATGGTAAAATTAGGAACTTATTAATATTTTGTATGTTTTCATTGTTAAGTGAATATAGTGGGCGTTTGGACATAAAAATTGTAAAATTCCGAAATAGGGTGAACAAATTTTTCAAGTGAAAATGGTATCTGCATTTTAGAGTTGTGTTTGGACATGAATATAATTTTGGGTTGTTTTTGAAGTTTTGTAAGTGATTTGAGTGAAAATTTTGAAAAAGAGCTTTTTGGAGTTTTTCAAATTTTTCGAAATTTTCCAAAATGCATCTTCTAGTAAAAATTGAAAATTTTATGAACAAATGCTAATTTCGGAAAAAAGTGAAAATTTATTGAAAAAAAGGGAAAAATTTCTTATGTCTAAACAGGCTCATAGTCTAGGTGATCGAGTTTTTTGTAGGATTTTTTTATTAAGCTTATTAGATGTGTAGCTTCACTTTTTTGTGGCATTGGCTTGGTGCTTTGATGGAATTATCAAATTTATCGAAAAAGAAACATATGGTTTTTTTTATTGTGGTGCCTTCGATATATGAATATGCTATTTAGAAGAGTTTAACTTATTCACAAATCTTTTACTCAAGGAGAAAAAAAAGTATCAATAAAAGTACAACAAATTATGTGATATCTTCTTATTAAGAAATGAAAGGTATTAAGAAAACAAAGAGGGCTCAATGGTTCCTGTAAGTTAGGTCAATTTTTAAAATAGTCACGTTAACTTACTCCACACTTAAGTCAGTGATATTACTATAACCTATGGGCATATTTCTGTGCACGAGTACTATAGCATTTTGCTTGACTGCATGCATTAGATGATAGCATAATTGGGACGGAACGGAAAACGCATGGCTACCGATAAGATATGGACATTGGGCCTAACTCAACTCCAAAAGCTAGCTCATGAGGTGAGGATTTCCCAAGCCATATAAGGAGACCAAGACCCCCATCCCTTAGTCGATGTGGGAGACTCAACACCCCCCTCACGCCTAGGCCGACCCAACATCGGTGAAACAAAGAATTGGGATGGGCCCGGCTCTGATACCATGATAAGATATGGACATTGGGCCTAACTCAACCCCAAAAGCTAGCTCATGAGGTGAGGATTGCCCAAGCCATATAAGGAAACCAAGTCCCCCTTCCCTTAGCCGATGTGGGAGACTCAGCAACTACTTTCATCATAATTTTTACCTACTTTAATTTGCGCAAAATATGTAGAATAATCTTACCCGAAGACCATAATCTTACTCCCGAAGGACTATATCTTGAATGCAGGTAATCCAATTTCATTACATCTACTTATTAAAATTTTATTTACCGAGTTATTCCCTGTTCTAAAACTAATGTGTTAGACTATATTACAAATCATAATTTGGAAAATGAAATAAATGGATGAAATCAAATCATTTGAAAAAAGTACTTATTACCTACTTTTGGAATGGGAAATGTTTCAGAAACAAAAGCTCTCTCTCTCTATATATATAAACAAACTTCTAGAAATAGATCTGATATAAAAATCAGAACAACCTTCTTAAGTTTCTCTAGATGATACAAGAATTAGGCTGTGTTTGTCACTACTAAAGGAAAGTAAATGCATTGTTCCTAATAAGACATTAATCTTGTTTCCACTGTTTGATGGAGTGAGAAACATGCATGCACTTAGACGAAAAATTTTAAGAATAGAAAAGATTCTTAATGACTGCAGCTCTTTTATTCGGTTGACTCTATTCTATTGTAAAATGTAAACAAATAACAACTTCAGTTTTTAGAATATCCGAAGAGAATGAAGTTATTCCTTTGCAAACTCACTCCATAGACTCCTGATATGTTTCCAGTTCCATTGTCATTCAATACACGACATCATGTAAAAATATTATCTATTACATAATAAAGTATTAATTCACCAATCTCTCCCTGATAATTTGTGCATTGCACATTTACAAACTAGTATCGTATACTGAGTGTATCTATCACCTAAAAAACTATAGAATGCTACCCTAGGCTCAAGAACTATCTATTGTACCCTAAAGTTGTTTCAGAACTTTTACTTTTAACAAAGAATTTCCTGAACTGTCAATGGCGTGGATAATAAATCAAATAACGTAAATTAGTCTCCTCTGTGGCCAACTTCCTCGTGTTGCAAAGTAACTATCTTGCTATCAGTAATGCTGAGAGAATGTAAGTATGAGAGTGCACTTTTACTTATTTGAAAATAGCTATGATGTTTTCTACTGCTGTTGTATTAGTTTGTTGAGCAATTTGTATTTGTGAGTAACCCTTATGCACATTATTTTTGGTTTAAAAGCATAATTAACTATTTTACTGCTGTGTAAATAAAGCAGCTATTGGTCAGACTGCTAGAGTACTTGAAGGAAAGCCAATTGCAAACAATATAAACTCTCGGATAGCAGCTGAAATATCTGAATTGAAAAATACGATCGGAAGGACTCCGGGTTTAGGTGTTATCCTTGTGGGTGGAAGGAAGGATTCTCAATCTTTTGTCCATATTAAGATGAAAGCTTGCATAAAAGTTGGAATAGCACCATTCACGGTGGAACTTCCTGAGGATTGTACTGAAGCTGAATTACTTGATGCAGTTTCAAGTTTTAATGAGAATCCATTAATACATGGTGTAGTTGTGCAGCTTCCTCTACCAAAAGTAATTTACCCATCTCCAGTTCTCTGTTGAATTTGTTCTTCATGTTCTTCACCTTTTTTTGGGCCGTATTAACTTCAAATTATTGTTTCTTGTTTATAATAGCACACCTCCTTTTTGATTTAGCCGTTTCCAGATTTTTGGGGTACTCCAGATGACACTATGTGCTCATGCTGCTTTCGTTGTGCAACATGTGATCATATGTCCAGATCTCTAAAGCACATAACTTCTCATATTGCACTTGGCCCTTAAATAGTAATGTTTTTGCCTTGTAGTCACATTTAGTTAGTATTCTACCCACTAATTTTCCTAATCAAATTCTTCATAGAGCGCTATTCCATTCTATTTAAATGAAATTGATCAAGAGATGATTGTGTTGAGCTCGATGAATCTTGATTTGCTACTCTTAAGGAGCAATATCTTTCAAGGGGAGGGAAATTGACCCTTGTGAAAATTTCTTTGTCAAATCTCATTCTATGTCACTTTTGGTCATGCCCATGTCCATTTCAGATGGAATTTATTACCTTTATTGGGAGGGAAAAAGAAAATTTAGTAAAGGTTGTCTTATCAGATTGGACATCCACCATTTCTTGTGCAGGGTTGCGAGTTAGGAATCATTACCACCTTTAAACCAAGCCCTTCTAGGAAAATGGTCACTAAAATTTAACATTGATGAGAATAAACTGCCTGATAAAGTCAAATATTTTTATTATAATAATGAGAGAGGAAGATAGATCAGTAAAGAAGATAGGAGACATTCATTATCTTGTGGAAGGGGATTAGGAAAGGTTAGATCAGGTCCATTCACATTTCTTTCAAGGTGGGTTTTTTTCTTTTTATAAGGAGGACACTCTGACTCTGTGCTAAGAAGCGACTTTGAAGAATATATTACCATACATAACTATTGTTGACAAACTGTGGCGACATGGAAGCAGTCACTGTTCACAATTCTCAAATTGTTCACCAGCACACATCTGATAAGAGCTAGATAAGATTAGGAGTTGGAGCCATATGTCCTTTCATCTTTTTGATTGATCCATAACATTGGGATTCTTTTGGAGATTGAGAGAACTTGAATAGGAAAACGTCCAACAATGGTATGCTTTTCGTGATGCGTTTCTTGAGTTAGTGTACTATTATTAGCAGCATTGTCGTTGTCGATATCATCATCATCATTATTTGTTTGGTAGGTCTCATGAGTGTAACCCGGAGGAGGATTTTTCTCCCTTGACAATTACATGGAGGCTTAATGGTCCTAGGAAAGCTTTTTCTATAATTTTTTTCCCCTCGCTTGAAAGGGTTGTTTGGGAGCAGCAATTACTGTGGATAATCTTCAGCAGGACAGGAGGAAATAATTTTAGTAAATGGGTGTATTTTCGTGTGAGCGAGCTGAGGATGCTGTACACCGTACGCAAAATGTTTCTTCAATGTGATTGAGCAAATGGCTGTTGTCGGCTAATTTTCTCTCTACTGGGGCATTTTATGATTTGAGTTCGGTTAATATCCGCTCTAGGCCTAGAAGCACTTATGCATTGGCAGTTATCAGAAGCACTGGGAGACAGTACACAAGTGCTTTAGTTGAGATAGTACGTAAGTGCTTTAGTTTTATTGCTTTATTCTGTTGGAATGAAACAGAAGACTTTCTGGGGATAAGGCAGATCTGCCACAAGTTTTATTTCACCTAATGTCTGCCCTTTTTTGTTTGCGCCATGGAGAAAACGACCTCATCGCTCTCAGATGTCTGTGCTTTCTGGAATGTTTCTCTTTGTGCAGCTGATATTCTTCATGGTCGGATGATTTTCTTTCTGAGATTAGTCCTAATATGTGATCTTTGGCATATTTAACTTTGGGTATTGATTTATGGGCACAGCACTTGGATGAAGAAAAGATTATAAGCCATGTGAGTCCGGAGAAAGAGGTGGATGGCTTTCATCCCATCAATGTTGGTAATCTTGCCATGCGCGGAAGGGATCCCTCATTCATCCCTTGTGCTTCAAAGAGTTGCGTTGAGTTACTGCTCAGGAATGATGTGAAAATCAAAGGTAAAAATGTAGTGGTAGTCGGGAGGAGCAAGCTTGGGGGGTTGCCCACTTCCTTGCTAATGCAGGTAGACCATTTTCTTTTACTGCTAAACTGTAACTATTATCCTTGGCTTAATGCATATTTTAATTTGCAGAGGCACCATGCAACAGTCACTACTGTGCACGCATTCACCGGGAACCCAGAGCAAGTAACCTGTGGGGCTGACATTTTGGTTTCAGATATTGGAGTTCCAAACATGATTCGAGGGCACTGGCTGAAACCAGGGGTTATTGTTGTTGACATGGGTGCAAATTCAGTTGAGGTAGCCACAAGCTGTTACATTTGCTTGTATTTCTTTTGCTTGCTTAAATGATTTGAGATACTTGTTCGGCAATTTACACTTTTGTTTGCTATACATACTAGTGCTACAATAGTTCCTTCGCTAAATATCTTGGTTCACACTGGACAGATCTCTTTGAAAGGAGTCTAAGTCCTCACTTTATGAGTTTCTCTATTGTGAATTATGAGTATCATTCTTATATTGATGGCATCTTGCATATGCAGGATACTGGCAGTTTGCAGGGTCATCGTCTGGTTGGAGATGTTTGCTATGAGGAAGCAATAGTGAAGGCCTCAGCTATTACCCCAGTTCCTGGAGGTGTTGGACCCATTACAATCTCTATGCTTCTCTCCAACACTGTTGACGCTGCCAAGCGTACTTACAGGAACACCTGATAATTGGTTGCTTTTGATTTTAATCTACCAACATTGAGGACACCTACATTGTTGTCCAGCAGGAGACTCATAAGGTATGGATCATAGCCATAAATCATAATCATGTTCTGCATTTCACTTCCCAAATAATCTTAATTTCGCACTCTTGCGGCCGGTAACGCAACATTATTTCTTCTCCCTTCTGCATTCTAGGCAGCAGAGGAACTGAGTAGGGGTATCGTAAGATCCTCAGTTGTCTTTTCCCAATGCTTTAATGCACTTCCAAGATTTCTGTTTCAGGTCTGAGGAGATCTATGGAAACATTACCTGATATGCGTTTGATGGGGATAAGTAAAATAAGAGACCTGAAATAGTGTATTAACCTTTGTAAACTCTGTATCAGCCTGTTTTGCTTTTTTGTGAATTATTCCAGAAGCTTTAAGATTTAACCCCCTTATCTGCGAATCCTTCAACTCAGATGAGATCACGAGGGTAATTAATTATCTTGTCTAATTCGGTATATAGATTTTACATACGGAATCCGTTTTACATATTGTCTCTTCTACTCTATATAGCCACAAGGTTTTTTCTCTTTTGTTTTTTTGACAGTGGTGTCTGGACCTACTTACGCACCTTGACTATTCCAACGCGTACTTGCTACCTCTCTTCAGCATAGGTACGTGTAACTCTACCCATCAAAGCTGAGACCGATGAAAAGAATTCACCTAGTGTAGTTGCTGGGATTTGAAACCTGATCTTCAAGGTTTGCACTGACCCTTGCAGCTAGAAGGATGTTAAAAGCTAATAATCAAGCATTTCTTTGGTTGATGCTAAGGTCTTTGTGACTGGTAAATAAACTGTATGGATCCAACGCCCAAATGGGGCTGTTATTACCCTTATACATGCGTACACAAGACCAAACGTTTTTAAGAAAATAGTATTTGCCCCTGAAAATAATTGCTTTTCGTACATTATCGAAAGGGAAAAAAAACAATTGCTTTTTCTATTGTTAATTTTCCACTTAGTACTTTACAGATGCTGTTGATGCTGCAACTCAACCTTCATGATTCATGCTCTTGCTTCATACTGCGTAAGGGTATTTACAATTGCCGGAGCTAGCTGCTTGATAAGGAAATACTTGAATGCCAACATACTCGTGTGTGATTGGTGCCGAGTTTTAGGAGTACCATAATGCTTAGTGTTCATCAGAGACCTGGTCTTTTAATTTGTGCATAATTGTTTAATTTTGATAAGAAGTTACATCCATTTTCTCTGGCTCCTTTTATTTTCTTTAAGTTCTGAAATTTCTTATTAAGTTACAAGGAAAATGGTTTCACTCCTTGTGGTTATTCGCTTTTTATGTCTTACCTGCCTGTGGTTGCAAGATGGCCCGAGGGCCCCCACCCCCCTGTGTTTATATACTCTTTACCTGCTGGTGGAAAAAGATGTTTAGGTTTGTAAGCCTTGCGATTTGCATGCGGTAGCAAAACTTGTTTCTTGACCAAATACTACTATACTTTTGTCGTAAGCACTTTTTCTTTTGATTTCTGACATCAACAGGTAATGGTTAATCACAACATCCTCAGATCCAAGTTTATTCTCTTCCGACTCAGAAAATCTACATATCTGAGTGGTTAGCAGTGTGGGAAGCTATCATGAAAGAGGGAGAAAATTCATATTAATATGTGCAAGAGGTCGGGGAAGATGCGAACCGCTTACTTGTTCATTTCAGGTCGTGCATTTGTTATGGAGTCTAGAACCTGTTTGGAGCCAAATAGGCAATGCTGAACACTGGCAAAAACTTGCTATATGCATTCAGAAGGAAAAAGAGAAGAGGATGACCATGTGAAGTGGTTGTTTTGACACTTGTCTGAACAACTAGGGAAGAAATAAATGGAGGAGATTTTGAAGGAGTTTTCACTCCGTTGTACATATTTGAATCATTCATATTTTCTATATGAAGTGTTGGAGCAGTTTATGAATCCTGATTAGAGTAGACGATAGAGTACACTTAGTAAAGAATCATAGTGTGTTTGTACGTCGCTTTTATAGGAGTTTCTCCCTTGACATCAATAAGACGTACTATTACGTTATCCACAAAAAAAGAGAGGAAAAAAACACTCAGGACAACTCGAGTCCTGATTGTGGCAGATTCAAATGCTATGCGATATGCTTGTTTACAGTGACAATGAACCTACTTTATCTTTCTAACGCAGCTGGATGATCATTACTGGTAATGATGAAGATCATCGACTTTACTGACCGGAGATGGGGAAGATTGTTGCTTTGACAATGACGAAGATCTTCGACTCTACACCTGTAGTAATAAACTCAGTTCAATGGACTGGAAAGTGGATTGGCAATAGGTCGGCGCGAAGTGATTTATCATGCTCAAACATGAGCCGACCGGTCATTAAATTCTCACAAAAGGAATGAAAAGTGGATTCGTTTAAATGATCAAGACCTTGCAAACAACAATGCTCCTTCCCTAACCGATACAAATTGTATCCTTAAATAACTTACTTCAGAAATTCCTTATGGAAGCTTACTATTTCTGAATTTCAAAAAAGAGATATAAAGTTTGGAACCCAAAGGCAATCGTTGAGTGAACGGTATCTTTGTGTTAGTTTGATAGTGACTTATTAACTACGTGCAATCCTTGAGATTTTTGGTATAACTCTATCGATTAGTGATGCTTGTACAACTCAATATTCTTTGGTTTGCCCACTGGGATTCAGCAAAGCCTCCGGCTAACCAGAATCTCGTGAAAGGAAATTTTGACAATATACTTGAAGAACACCTAGTTTTGCCTCTACTTTTTGTTAATACTTGTTTCTCGGCACGTTATATTTTGTAAAATACAATATTGCAAATTAATATCAATACTATCTAAACAAAGCACCGAGTACAATAACTTGAAATATAAATTTAGGAAAATAGTATTATTTAACTAAACGAATAACTACACATAATTGACTTACACTTGGAGTCTGAAATTTCAATAAGAATAAAAGCATTTGAAGAATTATGGATCAAAATGATTGCTGCAAGAATACGAATCAAATTTTGAATGTTATACCAACACAAGATGATTTCATATAAAAAAAACATTAAATTTGATATTTAGGTTGACATACCAATAATATTGCTTTTTTCCATTAAATTAAATAGAACATCGTCAAAAATAAAGCTAGTTATTGTTTATTTCACTACAAGAAAGACCATTTTTTGTGTGGCTTTAATTGTCTCATTAAGTATTGGACGTATCTTCATTGTTTGTTATCGTACTAATCGTTATTGAACTCCTTTCCCATGAAATAGAAAGAGGCTTGCTTATCGCGAAATCAATAGACTTCATGTGGAATATTTATATCTATAAGGCCGTCTCTCTCATGCTCTCAGCTCACGTTAGCTAAACGCACATGCTCTCAGCTCACGTTAGCTAAACTTGCGCTGGTGCTTCCGCCATGGGAAGGGAGCGAGGCAGAGAAAGAGGAAGACCCAAAAAAGTACCCAAAACACCGATTACAACATCTGGAAGCTCAGTAAGTAACAATTCAAAAGCTGGAAAGATAATTCAAGTGCAAGCGCATGAACTGAAGACACCAGAGCAACAAGGGATAATGACGGCTAGAGTTGATGAGACAACTCCTTCGATTAGCTCGGAGGTAAACAAGAAATTGACTTTTAGGATGCCAGTGCCAATTGACCAAAGTGAGACGAGTGCTAATCATAGGGTTGGCGGAAAATCCAATGGAACAGTAGCTGAGATGAACCATAAGGACATGCAAGGGGATATAAGCAAAGGGAATAACACATACCAAATTGAAGCTACTATAGGCCCTAATGAGAAGGAGACTCTGGATAAGAACCCTAAGGAGATGAACCATGCCGATCGAAAGGCAGAGCCAAGAGAATGAGCCAAATTGTTTCAGCAGAACTGTGTAGCTACTCATGGAATGACTCTCAGGTATGTCCCACCTCAGATTGTAGATGGTCAAACTGTGGTAAAGCCAGATCTGCAAGATGTGGAAGAAGCAAAGGAGAAATAGAGTGCTGCATTGATAGCCTTCATTGTTGAAGATAACCCTGGTATAATGGTATGAGGCGATATATTGCTCAACATTGACTTGATGTTTCTGAGCCAGACTTATTCCTCCATGATGAAGGATATTATGTGATAAAATTTCAAACACTAACAGATATGCATCGAGTGTTCTATGCTGGTCCTCACACTATCAGAAATATACCAATAATCCTCAAGCCATGATCTCCAGATTTTGATCTAAGTAAAGAATTCCTAACTGATATACCTTTGTGGGTGATTTTTCCTAAACTACCAATGATCTGCTGGGGTAGTGAAGCTTTAAGCAAAATTTCTAGTGCAATTGAAAAACCCCTATTTGCTGATGAGTGCACCACTAAGCAAACACGAATCTCCTATGCAAGGATGCTGATTGAAGTGAATGTAACAAAAGCTATGCCTACTGAGATTACTGTGATGGATCCTAGAAGTAGGATATTTCAGCAAGATTTGGTGTATGAGTGGAAGCCAATCTACTGTGACAAATGCCAGGCCATTGGTCATGTGTGTCCTAATCAACAAAGGCCAAGAGAACATAAGGAAGAGCAGCCAAAGAGAAAAAGAGAAACAAAAAAGTAACATATGAATGGAGAACTAAAGGTCCTGTACCCCCTGCAGCGAGAAATACAGAAAATATGCAGCAAGAAGGTGCCAATGGAACAATTGTGAATCAAACTAGCCCTGATCAAGAGAAAGCCCAACCTTGCTCACCAGTGGAGACAAGGCAGACCAAATACAATCAACTTGAAGGAGATGCAGAGAACACTGTGACAAATGCAATTGACAAAGGCAAGAAGCAAGTATTAGATTTGAGCCTTGAAAATTTTCCTATGCTAACACCTATAACTAGCAGAAATGGATCCAAAATTATAACAACATGTACCGGTGGGAGTTCTACCTTACCTCATGATAGGGGTGGGGGAATTAAACTCAATTAATGACTTGGTTAATATGGAATGTCAGGGGTATTAATAAGTGGTGCAAGAGGAAGGATCTGAGAAACTACTTGAAGATCAAAAACATTAAGTTTGCAGGTATCATTGAAACTAGAGTCAAAGAACACAAAGCTAAAGGAGTTAGCCACCACATTGCCCCTGGCTGGGAGATACTAAACAATTACAATGATGCAGGAAATGGAAGAATATGGATGATATGGGATTCAAACTACTACTCAGTCAAATTAATCAAGGCAGAAGCACAAGTTATTCATTATTCTGTTAGAGATATCAGGAAGGATCAAGAATGTGTAGTATTAGTAGTCTATGGCTTTAACACAGTAGATAGAAGGAAGCAACTATGGGAAAGCTTAATAGAGATTGGGCAAATGACCTCCACACCATTGGTGACTGGAGGATATTTTAATGCTGTCCTACAATTACAAGATAGATTGCATGGAAATCTAATTACCATGGCTGAAACTCAAGACTTCAGCAAATGTAAGACTTAAAGCTTAGTGAACTGGCTTGGGAAGGTGATTATTATACATGGTCTAATAAGCAAGATGTGAGTGACAGGATATGGAGCAGAATTGACAGGATATTTGGCAACGATGAATGGATGATGCAGTGGGGACATATCACTATTGTATATGAGATGCCTTTCATTTCTGATTATGTTCCTATGAGCTTAACCTTAACTGATAACCAAGGAAGTAGTAAGACTCCATTCAAATTCTTCAATGTCTGGGCAGAACATGAGAGATTCCTAAGTAATGTTCAGCAAGTATGGCAACAAAGAGTCCACAGGAAAAGTATGCAGAATATTTTGTTAAAACTCAAAGCACTGAGACTAGTACTGAGAAAGCTTAATGTTGAAGAGTTCAATTTCATTAGACAGAATATTGAGAAAGCCAGAATTGAACTGGAAAGGGTTCAAAGATGCATTGCTACAAATTGCTCTGATGAACTATTGTTAGAGGAGAAGGGGCTGGTCCAAAATTTAGAAAAAATGGGATATGATTGAAGAGGGAGATTTGAAACAAAAAGCCAGAGCAAAATGGATAAAATTAGGAGATTCCAAAACATAATACTTCTCAGCTGTCATGAAAGAAAGGAGTCAAAGAAAGCAAATACTAGAGCTTAATTCTATTATTGGTAGCATGCTAACTGACTCAAAACACATCAAAAGGGAGATTTGAATTTTACAAATCACTGATGGGAACTGCTGCTAAATCACTTCCTGTTATAGATAAAATGGTGCTGCAAAAGGGATCAAATCTTAATCAGCAACAAAGAATATATCTTTTTAAAGATGTGACTGCAAAAGAAATTTATTAGGGACTGTGCTCTATTGGAGAGGACAAGGCACATGGTGTTGATGGTTACAATGCATGTTTTATAAAAAACTCTTGGCCAATTATCAAAGATAAAGTTACTGAAGCTGTCCTAGGGTTCTTTGCTACAGAAAAATTATACAGAGCTATAAACTGTACAACCATTACCTTGGTTCCTAAGGTGAATAAACCTAAAACTGTGAAGGAGTTCAGGCCAATTGCCTGTTGCACTGTGATATACAAAAATGATCTCTAAGATTCTGGCATTAAGAATGCAAGGAATAATCAGTACAATTATCAATGAAGCTCTAGCAGGGTTTATACCTGGGAAGAAGATTGCAGATAACATAATTCTGGCACATGAGTTGGTGAAGGCCTATTCTAGGAAGAACATCTCTCCTCGATGTATGATAAAGATATATTTGCAGAAAGCCTATGATTCTGTTGAATGGCCATATATGAAGCAAGTTATGGAGGAATTGGGATTTCCTCAGTTGTTCATCTCTTGGGTTATGCAATGCATTCAGACAGTCAACTATCCTATTATTGTTAATGGTGAGCCAACAAAGCCATTCAATGCTGCTAAGGGATTGAGACAGGGTGATCCTACGCCACCTCTTTTGTTTTCCACATCAATGGAATACTTGAGTAGGAGCTTGGCTAAACTTAAGATGGTGAAAGAGTTTAAGTATCACCCTAGATGTGTCAAGCTAGGGATCACTCACCTAAGCTTTGCTGATGACTTATTGTTATTTGCCAGAAGAGATTTAAAATCAATTCAAGTAATGCAACAGAAGTTCTACTAGTTCACTCAAGTTTATGGGCTACAAGCTAATCTCAACAAGAGTGAAGCCTATTTTGGAGGGGTTTCTACAGAAAATAGACAACAAATCCTACAGTATTTGGGCCTTTCTGCTGGAGAATTACCTTTCAAATATCTAGGTGTGCCTTTGTCTACTAAGAAACTAAGTGTCCTTCAGTGGCAGCTTCTTATTGACAAAATGATTGCAAAAATTACTTCTTGGACTGCGAAGACATTATCTTATGCTGGGAGAGTACAATTAGTTCAAAGTGTGTTGTTTGGTATACAAGCTTTCTGGGCACAATCGTTTATATTTCCAACAAAAGTGATCAAGATTGTGGAGGGACTATGCAGATATTATATATGGTCGGGGGCTAATGAAATTACAAAAAAGGCATTGATTGCATGGGACAAATATGCTTACCTAAACCTGGGGGTGGTCTCAATATCATCAACCAGAAGCTATGGAACAAAGCAATCATTGCTAAGATTTGTTGGGACTTAGCACACAAACAAGGCAAGCTGTGAATCCAATGAATTCATGCATATTATATAAAAAACCAGCAGATTAACACAATGCCAATACCACAACAAGCTTGCTGGATGATGCGGAAAGTGATAGAGGCAATGAGATACTGACAACCAGACAATTTGAACAACATCACAAAAGTAGCTTGATTAGACAAATCTACCTATATTTGCATGGAGATTACAACAGGGTGGAATGGAAAAGCTTAATGTTTAATAATGCAGCAAGACCAAAAGCAAGGTTTACAATGTGGCTAATGATGCATGAAATATTGATGACTTGTGATAGACTGAGCAAATTGAGGATTAATGTTGATACTCAATGTGCGTTATGCAGTAGGCAAGTGGAAACAAGAGATCATTTATTCATGCAATGTGAATACACCAAACAAATTTGGAGTAAACTTTGCAACTGGATACAAATACAATACCAGAGACCTATAGATTGGCAGCAATTCACACAATGGGCAATCGATTGTGCTAAATGGAAATCACAATGAGCACAGATCTTCAAAGTTGCTTATGCAGAAGCTGCTCATCAAATCTGGATTGAAAGGAATAAGCGAATTTTTGAGCAAAAGAATAGAGTATGGGAGCAGATTGCGAAGGAAATAGCTTATGTTATTAGTATTCGAGTAACTCCTATGAATAAATCTTTTGTACATAGCTTATGTTTCTAGGAAGTAGAGTATGATATGTCCAGAGATTGATAGCAAGCTGTGTTAACTTTGCTATGGCTTTGTAATTGATAATTGGTAATTAATAAAATAAGTTAGTTACCAAAAAAAGACTTTATGTGTGAAGTCATGAAGGTGGAGGAAATTAAACACTAAGTAACAAAATCTTTGTTAATACAAAGTGTTAATCTATATTTTCTTGTTTGATTATACAAATATAATCATTGTTATTATCTTATGCGCACAGTACTTGATTCATAAAACATTTTTAAGTAAGAACTTACGAAAGATATTTTTTTTATAAGTATTACTGATGACTTGGGCATATCATTACTCCACATAATTATTTTGGAAATTCAATATTCCAATATAAAATAGTCATGTGATGTGTATATCACACTCAAACTCAAGTTAAACAAAAGAAAGGAATGAGCGCTAAACCCATATGGAAATGCTGCGGAAATACTAAAAAGAGAGCTACTTTATCACTGAGTCCGGAACCTAAATGTAGTTGTTACGCCCCGCAGTATTACGGTGATGTCACGCTTCACAGTAATAAGTTACGACGATGTTGCACCCTGCAGTATTTTACGTTGAATTTGTCGTAAGATAATTGGCATCAGTCCAAGGAATAGATTATTTGGAGATTATAAGAATTATGCTATTTCACAAGTGATTAGTAAATTCGTGAAGGTAAAAGGGGGAGCAAGTCTAAAAAAATGAATTTTTGTCAAAGTTTGGCATTTTGGGATAAAATACGGCCCGAGCTAAAATACCCAGTATTTATGGATTAGTACCATGCAAGGTACCATATGACCACGGTAGTATAACATATAAAGTATATATGAAGTAATAGGAGGTCTCCTGGAGGGCTGGAGTAATAGGAGGAATCTCCGGTGCCCCTCCAACTGTGGCTGCTGGGGGATCTTCTGCCTCCACTCTAGCCGGTGCTCTGGCTGCACCGCATGCTCATCCTCTGCCCCGAACCCTGCCTCTGGTAGCTCTGGCTGGGGTCTCGAGTGTCTGGCCATCAATACGTCCTGTACGAGTACGAACCATCTGTAAGCAAGAATAGAATAGAGTTTAAGAGTTTCGATGGCAGTAATTAGCACGATAAGGGATTCCAAGAAGTATGATTATTCTTAACAGTTACATAGCCTCTCGAAGATAGATACGGACATCTCCGCACTGATCCGCGAGACTCTAATAAACAGGCTTGTGACATTGTGACTCCTATGAACCTAGACGCTCTGATACCAACTTGTCGCGACCCAAATTTCCCTCCACAGGGTTCCATGACGGCACCTAGTCTATACGACTAGGTAAGACTAAGATGTGCGGAAATCAAAATGTAACACAATAATAGAGGATGAAGCAAAAGCAATACTATTAAACTGTGCCGCTCGACATTTACAGCTTTACTCTGCCCAAAACCCGTAATATCAACAACGTCACAAGCTGTACACTATAAATCTATACAACGAAACTGGAAAGTATTTATGTCTAAAAACTATGACTATACTAGAATAAGGAAGGGAACTCGAAGGTTCTGCGGACGCGGCAGAAATACCTCACGATCTCCAAAAGCTGCTGCAGCTACTAACCTCGGTACTGCTTGTTGGTACCTGGATCTGCACATGGGGAAAACATGCGCAGAAGGGGGTGAGTACTCCATTTTAGGTACTCAGTAAGTGCCAAGCCTAACCCCAGTCAAGTAGTGAAGAGATCAGGTGGAGGCTCTACTGAGTTTATAAATAGTCAGATATAATTTAACAGTTGAAATAATCAACAATAATTTACGGAAAATTTAATGTAAAAATTAGAAGAGAATGATGTAAATAGCTCTCAGCTCAGCACAACATATAATGAAATAAATACTCGTGCAATGCAATGCAGTACATGGGAAAGATCACAGGTCTCGGCCCGCTGTCCCACTGTAAATATGCTATGAAATACATGGGAAAGATCACAGGTCTCGGCCCGCAGTCTCACTGTAAATATGCTATGAAATACAGGGTAAATATCACAGGTCTCAGCCCGCAGTCCCACAGTAAATATGCTATGGAATACATGGGAAATATCACAGGTCTCAGCCCGCAGTCCCACTGTAAATATGCAATGAAAGATGCATACCAAATGTAGCGTATTCAAAAGTTAAGGAAAAACCGTTGGCAAAATAGAGTAAAATACTTCAACGATGTTCAAATAGTAGTAATGAGTGGAAAATCAAGTAAAATATGTTGATAAGTTTAAATCTTACGTTGCTACTCAGTCTAAATCTGTAGTAGTAATATTTGAAATGAAAATGAGATATGCCATAGCAAGAACGAAAGATATTCGGTGTAAATAACCCATGCACGCACCCGTGACCTCACGTACACGGGGATTTTATAGTAAATCGGTTACAATGGCTAAGAAAGATTCCCCAACACAGAGTTAGGCAAGCCACTTACCTCGACTGTTCAAATCAACCGATAATCGCGCTTTTGCCACGAGTATCCAACTCCGGGTGGCCCAAATCTATTCAATTCGATTGCATAATGTAAATATCATTTCAAGAATTCAAACTAACTAATTAATTCGGAACTAATACGCAAAAATAGGATTGACCAAAATGCCCCTTAGGGCCACGCCTCGGAATCGGATAAAATTCACATTTTCCGAATACTTATTCGCTCACGAGTCTAACCATATGAAAATCTCTCAAATCGGAGGTCAAAAACCCAGAGTTGGTCTAGGAAGTTTCTCCCCTTTTCCCCAAATTTCTACTCAATAATTTCGAATTTAAGGTTTGAATCATGAAAATTAACCTATGATGGTTAGAAATCACTAACCTCG
This sequence comes from Nicotiana undulata, assembly GCA_005239495.1. Taxonomy (NCBI): domain Eukaryota; kingdom Viridiplantae; phylum Streptophyta; class Magnoliopsida; order Solanales; family Solanaceae; genus Nicotiana; species Nicotiana undulata. The sequence goes on along the minus strand of ML271452.1, from coordinate 20,245 downwards.
AATACCCAAGTTAAATTTTCCTCAGAAACCGCCTCTCCCGAGCTCCCACAATTCAAAAATGGTGAAGTAAGCATTAAACCCTTGAATTAGGTTTTAACATTCTGCCCAGTCATTTCTTCTATGCGATCGCGAAACTGAAGCTGTGATCGCGGCGAGCAATAAAATCACACCCTCGAATTGACTTATGCGATCGCGACAGGAGGTCTGCGATCGCGGACCTTCTGGCACCAAACCTATGCGATCGCGTCCTAGTACCTGCGATCGCAGAGAACAACCGCCAGACCTCTCCCAGGACCTGCAACTCAATGCGATCGCGGAAGCCAACATTTCCCAACACTGCGATCGCGATCACACTTCTGCGATCGCGTAGAACATCACCTGGCTCTATCAATCCCACACTATGCGATCGCAGGCTCATTCATGCGATCGCAGTGAACACTCGACTGATGTAGAAAAACCAGCAAAACAACTGAAGACTACACCAAAATATACTCGTTGAACACCCGAAACACCGGGACCTCAACTAAAACCACCAACTAACCCAAATACCTAATACGAACTTGGTCGACCCTTAAAAACACGTCCCATAACATCAAAATACTCAAAAAGGCATAGATTCAAGCCTAAGAGCTTAGGAATTTTCAAGAATTCACATCCGACGCCGAACCACGTATAAACTCGTCCGAATGACCTCAAATTTTGCACACAGGTCATAAATGACATTCCGGAACTACTGTCACTTTCGTAATTCAATTCCGAGTCTGATATCGAAATCTCGCCTATCGGCCGAAATCGCTGAAATTCTAACTTTCGCAATTCAAGCCTAAATCTACATCTGACCTCGAAAACACAATCCGAACACGCTCCCAACCCCTAAATCACTCAACGGAGTTCACGAAGTCGACGGAACTCCATTCCAGATCCGTCTTCACATAGCTCTAGCTACGGTACAATTTCTAAAGCTAAAATTCACCTTAAAGGACTATATGACCAAATTCGCTCCAATTTTCATAACTCAACGCTCCGACGCGTTCTATTAACATATTAAGACATGGGGGAAGCAGTTATTAGGGGATCGGGGTGCTAACACTCAAAACGATCGACCAGGTCGTTACATAGGCTATCAGCTCAACGAAAGATGTTGGTGCACTCCATTTGCTTCGGAGTTGTTTGTTTGGTTAGTATGATTTAGACGTATAATGTTTGGTATGGCGGGACTTTGTCCCGACCTTTAGGACATTTATGTACTCTTAGAGGCTTGTAGACGTATGCCGTGTATGTGAAAGATTGTACGGCCTTGTCGGCCTATGTTTTGAGTTTATAAATGATCATGTTGTCATATTTTGCCGTATGTCACGTATATATGATAATGTAATAATAAAGATACATTACGTTGGTACTCGGTTGTGTAAGGTACCGGGTGCCCGTCGCGGCCCATCAGTTTGGGTCGTGACAGTGGTCTTTCTGGACTCAAATGATCGAAATGATTGGAAAAACATTTAGTGACCAAAATGCATATAGCGCCCTTTTAAATGGCCCTATATGTATGGTGCCTTTTATAAGGATGCTATGTGTGAATTTGACAAGACTGGCAGGTATAGTGCCTTTATAAACGACGCTATACATATTTTGTGGGCCCAGCAATAACTCTTCTGCACTTAACGGATATAACAATAATTCAAACGGGTATAGAGCCCTTATTTAAGGCGCTATACCTCAAAAAATTCAACCCCCGTATTGGGCATTGCCTTATTTAAAGGCGTTAAGGATTTTGTAAAAAGCCATTCAGAAATATTCTCAACTCTTGTTAATTTTTTCTTCTTGTTAAACTCTCAAGCATTTTTTCATAATGTCTGAAGAGTGAAAAGTAAGGGTTTCATTATATTGGGGGA
>ML271452.1:1896-18286 GCA_005239495.1 Nicotiana undulata | reverse complement strand
GTTTCATTATATTGGGGGGGGGGGGGGTTAGGTTGTGGTGGAGAATAACTCAGTGAGCTATAGTTTATCTCCACAGTGTCATGCTAAGTTTCCACTTACAATGGAGTGTGATAGATTGGTATCGTTGTTATGTAAAAAATTGAGTGTGAGAAAACGTTCGGTAAACCTTAAAGTAACCGTGAAGATAGCGGTATTCTATCACTCCGCAAGGGGTTGCTTATTACGCCGAGTTTAATACCGAGGATGATGAAACTTTGAGTGATTTTTTGAGGACTTCGGATGAATACCTGGAATTTCTTTTGATAAAAATATTTGAAATGTACGTCAAGGTTGAAGACGTTCGCAATAATGAGGTTGCGCAAAGCAGGGATATCCCTCAGTCATCGGGTGGTTATTCGGGAGCAGTTTTAGCCGAACAGGTTCCGGCTGCAAGTGTTTGGCCTGATCTAAACTTATCTCCACGGGCGAATAAAGAGTGAGGAAATAATTTCTCTCCTACTTTACATAATCCACAAGACGAGTGGTAAACTTCAATTTCCTTTGTGTTACGATATTTATTTTTGTTGTATTGGATTTGTATTAACACTCATATATTCCATAGGAGGTACCGGCCAGATATGAATTTTACAAGTTATGAACCCACACCCAATTGGAATATGCATAGTTCTGGTGTGTTGGATCATGACGGTCTATACGGGAGTCATCACCAACAGGATAATGTCCATCATGGGATGTCAACACATTAAGATTTGTAAATGAAGTGATATAGCTATGTGTAAAGTATTTATCAATCTGAGTAGCTCATTATTTTGTTGTTTGTGCAGTGAAAATGAGCAACATAAACCTCCTGTCCTGACTCAATTGCCCGAAGACGACATATTTAATCGGGATCTGGCAGATGCACAGAGTCAGGAAGAGAACAATGATTATGACAACAATGCCGATGAGTCCGATAACACACCCTTCCCTGATAAGGGTGGTGATAAGGAGGAAGAGAATGTCGGACCCGATTTGACGAGGGACCATGCTCCACCCCCGTTAGACCAAGAGTGTACGAGTCCCAAGTGCCGTTTCATTCAAGGGAGATTCCCTACCTTGATCATTTTCCAAGTATGCCAGATGTGGATGCCCTCACAAGAGATATTGACGAAATTAGGACAGCAATGGGGGATGAGTCTAGACCAACGGTGCTGTCAAAGGGCATGCTTTTTCCTGATAAAACGCGCCTAAGCAGGTTGGCGAAAATGTACAACGTAAAAATGTGTCGTGAGATGACGGTATGGGAGTCAACTCCGGATGTATACAAGGTTGTTTGCCTTAGATGGTTTACGGGTTGTCATTGGATGATGCGTGCAATCTAGAAGAAAACAAATATGTGGAAAGTCGGTAAATACATTGGCACCCACACTTGTGAAATGGACACATTCAGTGGGAATCACTTCAACTTGGATGTTGACTTGATTTCTCTTGTCTTGATTCCACACATTGAAGCGTCCATAAGGTACAAGATCAAAGAGTGTATTACATCCGTCCACCAGGAATATAGCTGTACCATTACCAAAAGAAAGGCATTTCTCGGGTGCAAATGTGCATTTGACATTGTTTATGGTAACTGGGATAAGTCATTTGCAGCTCTACCCAGGTACATGGCTGCATTGCAACACTTTAACCCCGGGACCGTTGTTGAATGGAAACTTGAGCGGAGTCCCGGAATACTAGAATATATATTCAAATACGTGTTCTGGGCATTTAAACCAGCAATTGATGGTTTTCTGCATTGCCGACCGGTAATATCCATAGAAGGCACTCATGTCTATGGAAAGTATGATATTAAGGTGTTGATCGCCATTGCAGTAGATGCTAATGGAAATATATTTCCTTTAGATTTTTCTATTTGTGCCAATGAAAGCGAAGAGACATGGACACTGTTTTTGAACCACTTGAAAGAGCGTGTTGTCAACAATGTTTAGGTATTTGTCTAATATCTGATCGGCATGGTGGTATTATAAGTTCTGTAGAGAATTTTCCTGCATGCCAAGAACCGTATGCCTACCACCATTACTGTGTGAGGCACCTGAAGGCCAATTTCCAGAAGGCACATCCTAATAAGGATTTGCATGATTTAATGTGGATGGCTGTAACAGATCACTAAGAGCATAAATTCTAGAGGCACATGGAATCTATCAGGCATGAAGACGAGGCAGCTTATCATTGATTGATGCGACATAAGCCTGAAAGTGGAATTTGCATGCGGATGGTGGAAGAAGATGGGGAGTTCTGACTACAAATGTGTCAGAGTATTTCAACGGGTTATTGAAGTCTGTACGAGGATTGCCCATCATTGCCATGGTGAGGATGTCATTCAAGCAGATGGCGGAGAGGTTTGTTGAAAAGGCTACAACTACAACGTCATTGATGAAAAAGGGTGTTGAATTTATGCCACTATCAATGAAAACAATTGAGAAATACAGGCGGCGTGCACATTGGCATTCATTTTTGCAGTATTGCCACGACCAAAATATTTTTGAAGTTCAAACCGCTGTCCATTAAAATAGGGGGAATAATGTACACACCATAAATGAATCTAGAAGGTTATGCTCTTGTGGGAAATGGTCCATCTACCAGATGTCGTGCTCACATGCCATCAAGTGCTTTCAACATACAAGTTTAGCTCCAACCAACTATGTTGATAAATAATATAGTGTTGCTGCATACTTAAACACATATAGTGGGCAGTTGCAGCCAGTGGGTGCTGAGCATAATTGGTTGCCGGGCAATTTAAAATGGTGTGTAACAAGGAGTTTTTGCATCAGCGATAGGTGCAAAAAAGAACGCATATACGAAACCAAATGGATGTTGGTGATACCGTTTATTCGCGCAAATGTGGCATATGCTTGCAAACAGGACACGACCGTTGTAAATGTCCTTCAGCCGGTTTGGGTGGCAGTGGTAATCAAACTCCTGGTGGAAGTTCATCTAATGTGCCCAACTATCAAGGATACACGTAGGGTTTTGTTTCCGTAATGTGGTTGTAATAAGTGTATGTACTTGTTTATGTTAAAGAATGTATGAAATAAAATTATGTTTTCATTGTTGTTAAATCTTATTGATATTTAACATTATCATACAGACAAACAGTCTAAAATATTTCAGTGGAGTAAATTAATGAATTTCTCCCTCCTGTTCATGTTATCAAAAATAATATTGGATTAAAAAACCAAACTTATTACATAGACTTTCGAATTACAATATTGCCAGCATTATATCGAAGGCTAAAATTATTAGAAAACTACATTGTTGGAGGAGGAAGATGTTAGATAATTATGTGAATATATATGTAATTAGTCCTAGTCCCGTATATAATAGGGTAGCGCGGTTAAATACTACGTTAAGTGTGTTATCTTTTCGACCTGAAAAGCTGCCCGCCTGCAAAAGCTATCTTCTGTAAAAGCTGTATTATACCCAAAAGAATCTTTAACACGTGAAGAATAGCGCGGTTAAACACTACGTTATGTGTGTTGTCTTATCGACTTGAAAAGCTGCACGCCTGCAAAAGCTATCTTTTGGAAAAACTGTATTGTACCCGAAAGAATCTTTAACACGCGAAGCATGGAGCGGTTAAATACTAAGTTATGTGTGTTGTCTTGTCAACCTGAAAAGCTGCCCGCCTGCAAAATCTATCTTCTGGAAAAGCTGTATTGTAATACTACGTTATGTGTGTTGTCTTGTCAACCTAAAAAGCTGCCCGCCTGCAAATGCTATCTTCTAGAAAAGCTGTATTGTACCCGAAAGAATCTTTAACACGCGAAGCATTGCGCGGTTAAATACTACATTATGTATGTTGCATTGCCTATAAATAACTAGAACATTGTAGTTATTATATGCGCTTAACCAAAACAAATAGCAAAACTTTGCATAAAAGTAGGGTTTTTTTGCATTAACAAATGTATGGATGCAATGGCCAACCAATGTGCTGTTGTGACAAACGCTGTATGATGAAGTCATGTTGGTACGATAGTCATGTTGGGCGCAAATGCTGTACGTGTGTAAACAGGTTTGGAGGCAATGACGAAAATTATTGCAATTCCAAGGAATGGTATGATGAACCCATTAAGAAGGAATGCCACAAAAAATCTTTACAGTATATTTGGAATATGAAATTTGAATACCAACGCCGTGAGTCTGAAATGAAACGAGAAATTGCTCCATTGCAGGAGAAACTAAAGAGGTGAAAGAAGAAAAACATAGTCTGGAAGAGAAATTTAAGTGGTTGCATCCAGGTCAGCATCGCACAAAGTGGCCTCCGTGACAGGTGAGGATGAAGCCTTAATAAGAAAAACATAAAGATATTTATGGCTAATCAATGAGATAAAAAATTTAAACTTAATAGTATTACAAACATACCTACGCCTGTGAAACATCCCCAGCACCCCTCGATAATAAACCATAACTCAGCCGGCACCCACTATCAACATCTCAGGTCGGCCGATCAACAACAACGTTCGATGGGCATGGAAAGTACTGATCCCAATCCTCTCGTGTAATGCTCGTGCCCGTGATCAACAATGGATCCAGCGGGGTCACCTGCGAAGTCCCTGGAGTGAGCTGAAGCTGAAGGTTGTATGATGTCATGCTGCTGTTAGGGATGTACATGGACCGGGTTGGTTCGATTTTTATCAAAATCAAACCAAATCAATTATATCGGTTTGGATTGGTTCGATTTTGTCAGGTTTCTCGGTTTTTCGGTTTTTTTTGTTATATGAATATTATTCCAATCTTACTTTGTTAAATTTATAGATTATGTTTTGATAAGTGAATATATGTTTAGTAAATATTGAAAAACTTTGACAAACATATGATTAAAATATTCTAACGAGAGAATTGTTTTGGTAATACATGATAGTTATTTTTTTCGTCGTCTAACACATGAGAGGATCTCAAATATTTTAATATTTTTTTAAAGAAAATTCAATATAAAGTCTTAAAATTATATATTTATATGTTGGTTTGGTTCGGGTTTTTTTTACTCAATACCAAACCAAGTCAAACCAAACCTAGTCGGGTTTTTTAATCGATTTGATTTGGTTTTTCGGTTTGGTGCGGTTTTCCGGTTTGATTTAAACACCCCTAGCTGCCGTGATGGTAGTCTGACTCATGGAGGTCACCTGGGTGATCAACTCCAATATCCTCAACAGGTGCCTCAACGCCCCTCTTGCTGGGGACCACCTCCTCGTCGGACCGCACGACTTCGAGGGACAACCCTAACTTGTGGGCACACTTGCCACGTCGACCACACTCTAGTGCCGCTGGTGGCGCACGATGGTATTGCTTTGGCACCACATTAGCAGGGTCATGTCCTAAGCGCTCATCCTCACAATCTCGCCGCAGTTTTCGGGCAGCTAGCTTTGTAACCTTCCGACCATACTCGTGCAAAGTGGCCTCTCCCTCGTCGGCATGCTGCTGCATCAGCAGTCCCAACTGGTGGAACAAATGTAGGCCAATATCCTGCAAAACATGTAAAATATAAAATACGGAACGCTAGGTTACAATTATAAGTAAGTATACCAAATAACATACTAGTGTCTCGTGCCTCCTTGTGTATGGAATATACCGACTGCCAGCGCGATAAATGGGATTCCCAGCGAAAAGTATGGTAACGCCGTAGTACCAACCCATATAATCATGCTCAGTATCCGCCCGTCGCGGTGAAGAGGGGGGGGGGGGGGGGGGGGGGGAAACCGGTTAAATTGCCCGGCCCAAGGATTGATTTTCCCCCCTAACCAAGCCCNNNNGGGGGGGGGGGGGGGTGGTGGGCGGAATCAGGTTAAGTTGCCGGTCCCAAGTATTGATCTGCTCCTCTAGCCATGCCATATAGGCCTGTTCCACCTTGGAACGATCATCCCGCTGAAAATGTGTGGTATGCAAGGTGGGCGGTGGCGGTACAAGCTGCGGACATCCAAACTGGAGAAGTACCCCCTCGATGGCATGATGGTCCACAATATCAAGGCACATCAACGGGACAGAAGAGCTCCAAATAAGTCGTCCAACCGAGCAATAATCGGGCAAGCCATCTATCAGCGCGTCGTTATTTGGCCTCCAAATGAATTATTAAGTGACAACAGAAAACGTGAGTATACGCAACACATATGAAGCCAGGCCAGGTAAACTTAGGTATACATTTACCTGTGCCCTTCCAGCAAATCCAACAAATCCCTGCATAAGGGGATATTATGCCGAGCCTCATATTCTCGTCCATATCCCCGTCGGAGAACCCACCTCCTAGATAGAGGGAGAAACGGAGGTGGTTCACCCGGAGCTAATGGTGGTAGAGGTGGATGCAACTACAAGAACCGCTCCCCAGCCCAAACCTAACATACAAAATGGACGTAAAATTTAAGATATATTTTTACTGGGTATGTTATAATGAATAGAGTATTCGAATATGTTTTCACCTGTAGTAGCGGCTCCAGCAATGTCACGCTTGGTGCCCATGCTCTCCCGACACATCTGCTTGTACAAGTAGGCAAGAACAGTAGCACCCCAGCTGTACAGGGGTAAATCATCTAGCCACTCAAGATGATGAAGAAATCTCAACCTGACTAGGTTCCACGAAGTGTTCGGGAACAAGACCCTTCCAAACATAAGGAGTAGCAGCAACCTCGTGTACCAGTGAATATGCAGCTCCGATGTATCGCCTATGATGTCAGGGTGCAATACCTACAAATGGTCTCGGATAGTCTCCAACTGCAGACGATTAGCCCTAGCTAGTACAGTCTCCTCCTATGGTCGGAAACCAGTGAGCCGCTGCAGCATGTCCAGGTACTGCCCACCTATTATCTCTCTCATGGTCTGCGGTAGAGCAACAAGGTGTCCATCAACGGGCAGCCATATATAACCTTGTCACAACTCAATTTTCCCTCTGTTGGTATCGTGACGACACCTAGTCTTAAGGACTAGGTAAGCCTATTATTAACAACCATCAAATTATAGTATAAGAATTTTTTTAAGTGCTTTTTGAAATAAATATGAACTTTTTACATTTTTCCCAAAACCCGGTAAGTACAAGTCATAAGCTTTAAAGAAATTACGCTAAAACTCCTTAAAATACCACTGTCCAGAAATAAGTACAACAATGCAAACAGAAACATAAGATGGTGACTCCGAAACCGCGAACGCTGGAATGGTTTTACCTTGAGTCTCCACAACAGCAACCGCGCTGCTAACAATCAATTGGCCGGCTATGCAAAAACCTGGAGTCTGCAAAAAAATGTGAAGAAGAGTAGCATGATCACACCACAGCGGTGCCCAGTAAGTATCAAGACTAACCTCGGTGAAGTAGTGACGAGGACTAGTCAAGACACCCACTGGTCTAATAATTTAAACAGACATAATTATAGGAATGACAGAACATGACATCTTAATAAATACTACACAATATAATTAACAACATAACAATACAATGCGGAAGGAAATACAACAAATAATCGACGAAGCATCATAATAATACACAGAAGAATGGACGAGAACACAAGCCAAAAACCGAAAACCACAAAACAGTAAGAATAAATAGTAACTCAGCACTACAATAGTTTCCACCTTAGACCTTAACCGACAACTCCAACAATTTAATCAAATCTTCGAATGTAACATTTCACCCGTAAGCTTATATTGAAAACTTTAAAGTATAATCATTTTAAATAGAAATATTCCTTTGAAAAGTACTTCCTGCGAATGTTTATATATATACTTTGCAGAAGAAAATCTTTGAACATAACTCCTTCAGAATAAACGCTTTAAAAAAAAATACTTTTCCAATAGATATCTTTCACTCAAAGTCTTCTCCGAGAATAAATGTTTTTCAAATATGCCTTTCGAGACAATAGCCTTTCAAACGCAGTTCCAAGGTAAATTGCCTTTCAACTACACCTTTACAATAAGTATCTTTCGGATATAGATTCGTCGAAATAAGGTCACCAGGATCTCCGTCCCGCAGTTCATAATTAGCCATGCGGTACGGGGGGGGGGGGGGGGGGGGGGGGGGGGGGGGGGGGGGGGGGGGGGTTGGATATCAAGTTATGACAATAATGAAGTAAAGTGACAACGTGAGTATCGAAATTGAAACAATGGAAATAATAACACACAAACAGTGCAATCAATATCAAGCTTGAAATAATAACAACAACAACAACTACCCAGTATAATCCCACCAAGTGGGGTCTGGGGAGGGTAGGATGTACGTAGCCTTACCCCTACCCTGGAAGGGTAGAGAGACTGTTTCCGATTGACCCTTGGCTTAAGAAGATGAAGGAAGCCCTGATAGCAAGATAAATAGTTAGAAAATTACATCGGAAATGACAACATCAACACAATAGACAAAAAATAGAAAGCAAAGTAGTACCACTAAGCATCAACAAAGGCACAATTCTACATATGCAAAGGAGTAATATGTACACAAAGGACTGCTAAGCTTACTATAGCCTAACTTACAACCCTAATGAAGTATTGAGAACACAACTGGAGCCCCTAATAGCCTAAAACAAGACACTATCACACTAGCATCCTATCTCCTAACCAACTATCCTAATGATCGACCTCCACAACTTCCTATCAAGGGCTTTGTCCTCGGAAATCTGCATCCGCACCGTGTCCTGCCTGATCACCTCTCCCCAATATTTCTTAGGCCTCCCTCTACCTCTCCTCATACCTGTCAAGGCCAACCATTCACACCTACTCACCGGTGCATCCAGGCTTTTCTTCTTCATGTGCCCGAACCATCTAAGACTAACTTCCCGCATCTTGTTTTCCATGGGAGCCACGCCCACCTTCACCCGAATATCGTCATTCCTAATCTTATCTAGTTTATTGAGTCCGCACATCCATCTCAGCATCCTCATCTCTGCAACTTTCATCTTTTGGATATGAGAATTCTTCACTGGCCAGCACTCTGCACCATACAACATGGCTGGCCTAACCACTGTTCTATAGAACTTTCCTTTGAGTGTTGGGGGAACCTTCCTGTCGCACAGGACACCAGACGCTAGCCTCCATTTCATCCACCCACTCCTACACGGTGCGTGACATTCTCGGTAATATCCCCATTCCCCTAAATAATCGACCCCAGGTACTTGAAGCTCCCTCTCTTGGGGATGACTTGTGAATCGAGCCTCACGTGTGCGTTCGCTTCACCCAGCACGCTGCTGAACTTGAACTCCACATATTCAGTCTTAGTCCTGCTCAGCTTGAAATCTTTAGACTCAAGGGTCCGTCTCCAAACCTCCAACCTCTCATTAACACTGCCTCGCGTCTCATCAATCAGCACTATATCATCCACGAATAACATACACCATGGCACCTCCCCTTGAATATAGTGTGTCAGTGCGTCCATCGTCAGGGCAAATAAGAATGGACTTAGCGCAGAACCTTGGTGTAGCCCCATAAAACCCGGAAAATGCCTCGAGTGGCCCCCCACCGTCCTAACCCGAGTCTTAGATCCATTATACATATCCTTAATCACCCTAATATAAGACACTGGAACACCTTTCACCTCCAGGCATCTCCAAAGAACTTCCCTATGTACCTTATCATAAGATTTCTCTAGGTCAATAAACACCATGTGCAAATCCTTCCTCCTATCCCTGTACACTTCCACCAATCTTCGAATAATATGGATCGCTTCCGTAGTGGAACGACCAGACATGAACCCAAACTGGTTCTGGGATATCTACACCAACCTCCTCACCCTCGCCTCCACTACCCTTTCCCACACTTTCATGGTATGACTCAGCAGCTTGATGCCCCTATAGTTGTTACTGTTCTGGATGTCGCCTTTGTTCTTGTATAGAGGAATCATCGTACTCCACCTCCATTCCTCTAGCATCTCTTTCATCTTGAAAATAACATTAAACAGCCCAGTAAGCCACTCCAATCCTGCTCTACCCACATACTTCCAAAATTCTGCTGGAATCTCATCTGGCCCTGTCGCTCTGCCCCTGTTCATCTTACGCATAGCCCCTACAACCTCCTCTACTCTAATGTGCCTACATTAGCTGAAATCTCGGTGACACTCGGAGTGCTCCAATTCTCCTAGCACAATGTCTCTGTCCCTTTCGTCATTTAGCAGCTTATGGAAGTACGTCTTCCACCTCCATTTAATATGCACGTCCTCCGTTAACACTTGGCTTTCCTCGTCCTTGATGCACCTCACTTGGACTAGATCCCAAGACGTCCTCTCTCTTGCCTTGGCCAGCCGGAACAACCTCTTATCTCCACCTTTTCCCCCAATTCTTCGTATATTCGACCAAATGCTGCACTCTTTGCTTCCGTGACCGCTAACTTCACCACCTTCTTAGCTTCCTTATAAAACTAACTTTGTTCCTCTGCCTCTCCTCCTCATCCGTACTCTCCACTAACCGTCGATACGCCGCTTTCTTTCCTCCACCTTACCCTGGACCTCGGCGTTCCACCACCAGTCACCACTGTGCCCGCCCGAGTAACCCTTCGCGACCCCTAGTACCTCTCTAGCCACCTTCCTAATACTGTTCGCCGTCATCGTCCACAGACCGCTAGCTTCCCTTCAGGCCCCCATATCCAATAACCTCCTCCCTAGCTCGAGCGCACTCTCCTTCGTCAAGGCACCCCACCTAATCCTCGGACTACCCCAAATCACCCTCTTCTTCCTCCTTATTGGGATGCTGACTTCCACCACCAAGAGCCTATGCTGGGTTGAGAGGGACCCACTCGGGATAACCTTGCAATCCTTGCACAAACCTCTATCATACCTCCTAAGGAGAAGATAATCGATCTGAGTCTTAGCCACCAAACTCCGAAAAGTCACCAAATGCTCCTCTCTCTTCGGGAACACAAAGTTCGCAATCACCAACTCAAAAGCTTTAGCGAAATCCAATAGAGAAGTTCCACCTCCGTTCCGGACCCTAAAGCCCCATCTGCCATGCACCTCTTCATAACCCCTGGCAGACGTGCCGATATGTCCGTTGAAGTCCCCTCCTATAAATAACTTCTCCGTGGGCGGAATGCCACGCACCACTTCATCCAAACCCTCCCAAAAACACCTCTTAACCTCTTCATCCATACCCTCTTGGGGCACGTAGGCGCTAATGACATTTAAAGTGAGCCCTCCAACCACTAACTTAATACACATTAATCTACCACTCACCCGCCTAACCTCAACCACCGGCTCCCTAAGATCCCTATCAACCAGAATGCCCACTCCGTTCTTACCCTTCGAGCGTCCCGAGTACCACAACTTAAACCTATCCACATTCCTCGCTTTCGACCCTACCCACTTAGTCTCCTGAACACATGCTATACTAACCTTTCTCTTCTGGAGAATCTTCGCCAACTCGATAGACTTACCTGTTAACGTCCCTATGTTCCGCAGCCCGATTCTCAACCTAAAAGCACCCTTTCCCCCTTTCCCCCTGCCCCCCCGCCCTACCCTTTACCCCCTGCCCTGCCTCCTGCCCCTCCCACCCCTCCCGAGGACATGACCTTATTCTACCATCACGGACCAAAGCCAGAACAAGCAACGACCAAACGCAACAAAAACAGGTAGTACTAAAGGCCCACTAAGAAAATGCCTAGACTAGTATCAACTAATAAGAAACAACAAGCTACCACAAGATAAGGGAAACAAGAGACCGGGAGGTACCAACTCCCGAGAACCGAACCTGGATCAATGTACCGCGATTACTTCTAAATGCCTGACGTCCTTTGCTAATGCCAACCGGGTGTGACCCGTGTTACTTGTCCGACCGCTGCGACTTCCACCTGAAAATTTCAAAAGAAATACAAAAACCAAACGGGGAGGGGGGGGGGGGATGTTGTCACCACTGCCCCTAGTGGCCCACTGCCCGACGACCTTGGCTGCCCGCTTCTACGATGCTGGAGCAGGCACCGGCGAAGGCAACGTGAAGAAGAAATAAAAAGGGGAAAAAAGAAGGAGGCGTAGGAGAGGTCTGCCAGTCGAAAATGTCACCGGCGAAGGAGTCTAGGTTTGCAGATGAGAGAAGAAAAAGAGGGAGAGGAATAGTGATATACCAGCAGTTCGCCGGAAAATATTTCGGCTAGTTGACCGGCGTCTACTGTTAGGGTTGGGGGGTGGGGAGGAGAGAAGACAAAGGAGAGAGAGGGGCGGTAGAAGAGGGATAGAGAGGGAGATAGATGACGGAACTTACCTGGTGACTCGCCGGTGACGACACTGTGCAAAGACCGGTCACGAAGAGACCTTTATGTTTCAGAATCAAATAGAGTTCGGGGAGATAATAACACATAAACAAGTACAGTAAATATCAAACTTGAAACAACGGAGATAATAACACAAAAACAAGTACAATAAATATCAACTTGAAACAATAGAGATAATAACACAAAAACAAGTACAGTAAATATCAAACTTGAAGCAACAGAGATAATACACAGAAACAAGTGCACGACATCACCCGTCGTGCTTTTACTCTCATCCTCACCATAAATCAATAGAAACGACACAACATCACCCTTCGTGCTTTTACTCTCATCCTCACCGAATAATAAATAGAATCGGCACGGCATCACCTTTCGTGATTTTACTCTCATCCTCACCAAATAATAAATAGAATCGGCACGGAATCACCCTTCGTGATTTTAATTTCATAATATGGCACGACATCACCCTTCGTGCTTTACACTCTCTCACAATATCATACACAACATCACCCTGCGTACTTTATACTCTTCCTCACCCAAACAAATTAATAACAACAATCCGGCAAGGAAATCAACAATATAAACAACAATAATAGAGGTCATAATGTCTCGGCAAGGGAGCCAAAAGTAGAATCGAAATCATCCCGGCAAGGAAAAACAACTATAACCAATCTCGCTTAAACAATTAGCTTCACGAAATAAATCTCAACTTGAACCAATACTCAGTAAAAGGCAACACCAAGGAAATATCATCAACATGGATAATTATCAAATTAAGCCTAAGTAGTACTCAATGAAAAATCATATGAATCACAATATACGACTCACGGGCATGCTTGACACCAATTATTGCCAACCAATCATAGGGGAGATAATACTAATGTCAACTAAATAGGCATTTTATGAAGAAAATATAGCATAATGATAGAACAGGTAGAGTCTTCAGTTAAGTAAATTAAGATCAAATACACAACACAGGGAAACTAAAAGTACGAAATCCTAATTCAAGCAGGAAAGGATGAAATTAACAATCAGGAACGCAGTCATAACAATTACAACTTCATACACACGAAGTATAAGGACCTAAGGACCCTAAAAGGCCAACTTCTACAAATAAGTCCGTGTGCACACTCGTCACCTCGCGTACACGGGCTACAATCAACACACAAGACTCAAATCCTAAGAGGAAATTCCCCCACACAAGGTTAGGCAAGATACTTACCTCAAAGACGACAACCCGGTACTCTAAAATGGACTTCTCGGGCGAAAAGACTTCCGGACGACTCAAAATCAACTAGAACAACTTCAAAACACACATAATACTTGTAAGGAACTATTCCGGATAATAAAGTTTCAACCTTTACAAAAATATAAAAATTGACCCCAAGGCCCCCACCTCGGAACCCGTCAAATTTTACAAAATTCGAATACCCATTCCAATACGAGTTCAACCATACAAAATTTATCAATTTTCGATACCATTTGGTCCTTCAAATTACGATTTTTCATTTTTAGAAATTTCCTTTCAAAACCACCATTTTTCTCAACTCAAAACACAAATTGAATGATTAAAATAAAGATAAAATCATGGAATATATTTAATTCTAGTTGAAGAACACTTACCCAAACGAATTTTGTCAAAACTCCCTAAAACATCGCCAAGAACCGAGCTCTAGAAGTCAAAATGTAATAAAAATGGTGAAACCCTCGATTTTGGATTATATTCTGTCTACCCAGATTTTTGTGTATCGCGAACGCAGAGGAAGGGATGCGTTCGCGAAGGAGGAAAATAATGAGGCTGCCCAGATGCCCATTGAGAATGTGATGGTGGGCTCGCGAACGCGGAGAAGTGAAGCCAGGAACCTACGCGAACGCGTGGTCCCTGGTGCGGACACGAAGAAGAAAGACCAACAGCCCACCCCCAGCTCTAATTTCCACAACGCGAACGCAAATGTGTGAGATGTGAATGAGAAGAACAAGAAGGGGAACATTGTGCGAACGCATAGAAGGATCATTTCCTCCTCCAAAATTACACTTCGCGAATGCGGAGGTTGGGATGCGAACGCGAAGGAGGAAACCAGATAGTAGGCATTAGCAATCTACAAATGGAAGAAAATGGCACGTAGCCCATCCGAAACACACCTGAGGCCCCCGGAACCCCGTCTAAACACACATCCAAGTCATATAACCTAACACGGACTCGCTCGAGGTCTCGAATCACATAAAATAACACCATAAAGACGAATCATACCATAAATCGAACTTATGAACTTTCCAATCCTCAAATATCTAAACTCGTGTCGAAACCTATCAATTCAACCCGGAATGACGTGAAATTTTGCAGACAAGTCCCAATTAACATCCCAGAGATACTCCATCTCTCGGAATCACATTCCGACCCCGATATCCCGAAAAGTCAATTGTGGTCAAACTTCTCCATTTTCCAAACTTCAAAATTTCCAACTTTCGCCGATTTACCTCAATTTACTCTAGGGACCTCCAAAACCAATTCCGGATGCGCGCCTAAGTCTAAAATCACCATACCAAGCTGTTGACATTACTCAAAGCTCATTCCGAGGCCGTTTACACAAAAGTCAAACCTCCGATCAAATCTCACCGCTTAAGCTTCCAAAACTAAAATCCTTCTTCCAATTCGACTCCGGATCATCCGGTAACTGAATCAAACTATACACATAGGTCGATATATACAATGTGAAGATGCTCAAGACCTTACACCACCGAACAGAGCTTAAATTCTCAAAACGACCGGTCGGGTCGTTACAAACCTGTACGTCCTACAGTGTGATGGTGGCCTCGCCAATGAGCAAGTGGAATGTGTGCGCCTTCGGTCGCCACCGCTCTATCAGGGCCGTGATAAAAGACCAATCAAATTGCAACCGACCGATATCCAAAATCTTATAGAAGCCCTTATCCTACAGGCATCTGACTACACGGGGATGGAGAATGCGGCCCTTGAGAAAGTCCCACATGTCGTCCACTCTTCTGACGCAGAGAGTCTGGGACAGTAACTGTCCCTCCTGTATGTGGGAGGACCTATGATCGCCCTATAATGACAGTAGCTCATAGCTGGCAGGTCCGGGATGCATAGGCAGAACCTCCATGTCGTCTACTGTAAATTAAACAAGATTAATTACATGTTAGTTTTATTATTTTACATGTTAGTTTTATTATTTTACATGTTAGTTTTATTATGTTACTTGTTTGTTTGTTACTCACTTGTTTTTGACTATAATAAAATTAAATAATTAATTTTTATAATTATACAAAATTTGATTATTAAGTATTCACATAAGGGTTCCAGACTCGATATTTGAGGCCCAGTAGCACCAAGATATCCTGAATTCTTGTATGTGTTAGTTTTATTAATTTATATGTTAGTTTTATTATTTTACATGTCTTATTTTATATGTTTGTTTGTTACTCACTTATTTTTGACTATATAAAATTAAATAATTAATTTTTATAATTATACAAGATTTAATTATTAAATATTCACATATGGGTTCCGGGCTCGATATTTTAGGCCCAGTAGCACCAAGATATCTTGAATTTTTTTTTGTTTTCTCATGTTATTTTCTTACGATTGTTGACTAGAATTGGACAGAGTTTGTGTTTGAACTATCAACTATTTTGATGTATTTTTTGATACTTAAATGATTAATATCAATAACTACAGGGATACTACGCCACATTTTACTACGCTAAAAGGACACTATATTACTAGTCTTTAGGCAAATAAATAATCTAAATAAAATAAACACAAAAAATAAATTTAATCACAAAACATTCACAAAAATACATATACAACAATAAAAAGTAACTTATTAGCATTTTTTTGACAACTAATAATGATTTCTCTTGTTTTATATATGTTTTAGCACACTAATATCTTAGTTCAGATAAAAATAACATAATAGTTAAATCGCAAATAAATCACAAAACAACAAAGAAGATATTTAGAACAACTAATATGCATTTTTTATACGAGTTTCGACAAAAACTAAATCGGAATACCTCGATTTAAGATTTTTGGAAAGTTGAAGATTTGAAGCCGCAATGAGCAACCCACAACAAGAGAAGGCCTTAGCTTGGATGTGGACTGAGAATATTTACTTTTTGTGGGACGGGTGGGGTCCACTCGAGCTTTTTTGGTCGTTAAGAGGGG
>ML271451.1:0-37307 GCA_005239495.1 Nicotiana undulata | reverse complement strand
ATGGGGAGTTTAGCCTATATTCCAGCTGAGGAAAGGCCTTTAGCCTTGGACATTCAGTCCTTGGCCAATCAGTTAGTGATTAGATCTTTCAGAGCCTCGTCGAGTCTTGGCACATGTGGTAGCTCAGTCTTCATTGGTTGGGGAGATCAGGGCTCGACACAGTTTGATGACCCGCGTCTAGCAGAGCTCCGGGATACTGTGATTCAGGGCATGGCCAAGGATGTTACTTTAGGTGAGGACGGTGTTTTGAGACTTCAGGGCAGGCTGTGTGTTCCAAATGTTCATGGTTTGAGGGAGAGAATTCTAGCAGAGGCTCACAGTTCCAGGTATTCTATCCATCCAGGGGCAACGAAAATGTATCATGATTTGAAGTAGCATTTCTGGTGGAGGCAGATGAAGAAAGATATTGTTCAGTATGTAGTTCGATGTCTTAATTGCCAGCAGGTTAAGTACGAGAATCAGNGTGTCAGGGTTGCCTCGGACTTTGCAGAAGGTTGACGCGGTTTAGGTCATTGTTGATAGATTGACCAAATCGGCGCATTTCCTTCCTGTGGCCACTGCTTATACTACAAAAAAGTTGGCTCAGCTCTATATTCGTGAGATCGTCAGGTTGCATGGCGTGCCACTATCTATCATTTCAGATCGAGGTCCTCAGTTCACGTCACACTTCTGGAGAGCTTTGCATCGGGAGATGGGTACTCGATTAGACCTCAGTTCAGCTTTTCACCCTCAGACTGACGGCCAGTCAGAGCGTACAGTTCAGATTCTGGAGGATATGCTCAGGGCTTGTGTGATTGATTTCGGAGGTCAGTGGGACCAGTTCTTGCCTTTGGCAGAGTTTGCATATAATAATAGTTATCAGGCCAGCATCCAGATGGCTCCATTCGAGGCTTTATATGGTCAGCGATGGCGTTCTCTGATTGGGTGGTTTGAGCCTGGTGAGGCTAGGCTATATGGTAATGACATGGTCAGAGATGCTTTAAAGAAAGTGAAGATTATCCAGGAAAGGCTTCGCATAGCTCAGTCGAGGCAGAAGAGCTACGCAGATCAGCGGGCTCGAGATGTAGCATTTATGGAGGGGGATCAGGTTATGCTAAGAGTTTCGCCGATGAAGGGCGTCATGAGATTCGGGAAGAAGGGCAAGTTGAGCCCTAGGTATATAGGCCCATTTGAGGTGTTAGAGCGAGTTGGTGATGTTGCTTATAGACTTGCTTTGCCTCCAGCGCTATCAGGAGTTCATCCAGTTTTTCATGTTTCGATGCTTCGGAGGTATCTCGCAGACTTCTCCCATGTGATCGATTATAGTACTATTCAGCTAGACGAGCAGTTGGGCTATGAGGAGGAGCCTGTGGCTATTGTTGATAGGCAGGACAGCCAGTTGAGGTCCAAGACAGTTTCAGCGGTTAAAGTCCAGTGGAGGGGCCAACCAGTTGAGGAGGTGACTTGGGAGTCCGAGCAGGATATGCGGGACAGATACCCACAGCTATTCAGCACATCAGGTACAATTCTAGACCCGTTCGAGGTCGAACGTTTGTTTAAGAGGGGGAGAATGACCCAGCCAGTCGTTTTGTTAGTTGGGACTCCATTCCCGTGAATGACTCTTTCCATAGAGGCTACTCGTGCCTTATGACTTGTGTGGGCAGGTAGTTCGAGATTCAGAAGTGATTTGGCCAGTTCAGGAACACTTGGTTCCTGAAGGCTAGCCTATTTGGCTAACTTTTGGTTCCGAGCAGCATTTTGAGCAAACAACCTCAGAATCGAGTTCTGACAGCTCTAGCAGCTCCGGACAATGATTTCGGACTTGGGAGTGTGTTCGCCTCGGGTTTCTGATGACTCGGGAGTATTTCGGCACCTGAATTGGAATTCAGAATTTCATAAGATTTAGAATTCAGCCTGGAATTGGACCTCATGATACCATGGTACGAATGGAATTCCGGAACTATCAATAGTTCCTTATAGTCATTTATGACTTGTCCGCAAAATTTGGGGTCATTCCGAGCAGTATAGACCCGTTCGGCGTATTGGTGAGCCATTTGAATTTTCTTGAAATCTTAAGTTTGGAACTAAGGGGTTTTGGAGAGTGATTTATAGTTTGGACGATGTTTTTAGTGTTCTGGGAGCTCGAGCGAGTCCGTCATATGATTTGGGATTGGTTGGTGTAATTTGTCGAGGGCTCGGGTGGGCCCAGGGGTCTCCCGGACCCCAAGCGGGGTCAAAAACCAGCAATTTCATAGCTGGTGGGAATTTTCTGGTGTGACCGCCCCTGCGGTCCATGAGCCGCAGGCGCGAGGCTCGCACCAGCGGCCAATCCATCGCAGGAGTGGCCTTTGTCACAGGAGCGACCTTCCTTTCGCAGGAGCGGCTCCGCAGGCGCGACCTTCCCCAGGGCCCAGGCCCATCACAGGCGCGACCATTTTCACGCAGGCGCAAGTCCGCACCTGCGATCCAAAGTCCGCAAGAGCGACCTCCCCCAGGGCCCAGGCCCATCGCAGGCGCGACCCATTTTCCGCAGGTGCGAGTCCGCACTTGCGAACCAAGGGCCGCAGGGGAGGAATATGCTGGGCAGTTCTATAAAAGCCCCATTTCGTTATTTTTCTTCCCAAACTCGATTTTCCTCCATTGTTGAGACCCCTAGGAGCTCCAGATCAGTTGTGGCGAGTCATTTACTCAGGTAAGTAATTCTTTGGCTTCCCGCATGTTTATAACTTCGATTCTTGAGGAATTTCCACTTCCAAAATTCATAAAAATCCATGGGAAGGCTTGGGAAAAATAGAGGGTTTTGAGAAAATTGAATTTCTGATTTTTGGGCTATTATAG
Source organism: Nicotiana undulata (assembly GCA_005239495.1). Classification (NCBI taxonomy): domain Eukaryota; kingdom Viridiplantae; phylum Streptophyta; class Magnoliopsida; order Solanales; family Solanaceae; genus Nicotiana; species Nicotiana undulata. The sequence goes on along the minus strand of ML271451.1, from coordinate 34,490 downwards.
GATGATTAATTTAGTTAATCTTGATCCTTAGGCGACGTATAGCGCATTTCTTCAAGAATCGTAATTTTCCGGACGCCGAGGCTCGGAGTTGAATATTCCAAGTACGTCAAGAATGTGTTTTAAGGGAAACCTTTGATAAATCCTCCTCGATTCTTCCTAAATTGATATAAATATGTGTTTTTGGCTAGTTGCGAGCCATCGAAGGTAATTCGGAGGATTCGTTCGTCTTGTTGATTGGTCCGTTGACTGGAGGAGTACTTGCCCAGGTGAGTCTCCTTTCCAAACTTTGTAATGGGGAAACGTCCCCTAGGTTCCTTGTTGCTAATTGTGATTGTTGAGGGGGCTGCGTACGTACCACGTGACGAGAGTCCGTACGTGGCATCTATACTGTATGTTGGGTAGCCGTAGGACCCACGAGCATGTTCTAGCTGTTTGTTTGATATTATCTGATGCTTTGTACAAGTTATTTGCCGGTATATGATGAAATGGAGCTATGATAGCTTTGAATTAAATGTACATATTATCCAGATAAGAATTATGAATTTCATCAATTGATTAATTGTGTTACTTCTGATGTAACTGATAAAGAGAACGGAGTAAATGAGATAAATCTAAATCCTGAGCTATTGAGCGAAACGAAGGTGGTTGTAAATCCTTCCTGTACTTGAATTATTCCACCATGGTGATATTATGAGAAAAGAGGATAATATGATATAAAATCCTAACTTTGACTATCAAGAGAGATGCGAATATCCGATCCCGTTGAGCATTGATGAGTCGGTACCATGGTGTCTACATATACACATATATATGCATTCATGCATTCATGGCCCCCGAGTCACAGGTATGATTCGTGATCGGGGAGAACTTATATTTTCACTAGCCCCTAAGTCACATGTTTGATTCGTGATCAGGGAGGAATTACTTTTATTTTCATCAGCCCCAGAGTCACAGGTTGGATTCGTGATCAGGGAGAAATCAGACTTATTTTACCAGCCCCTAAGTCACATGTTTGATTCGTGATCAAGGAAGTATTATACTACTATTTTTATTGGCCCCCGAGTCACAGGTATGATTCATGATCGGGGAGGGTTTTACTTTACATCATTTGCCCCGAGTCACAGGTATGATTCGTGATCGGGAGAGTATATATATTTATATCATTGGCCCCCGAGTCGCAGGTATAATTCGCGAGCGAGGAGAGATATTGGCCCACGAGTCGCAGGTATGATTGGAGATTTTATCGAGTCAGCGCACGATTCGTAGGTATGATTCGCGAGCGTGTGGAGCTTTATGACCGAGTCAGTCCTTATGACCCACCCTTATGACTTCGGCCGATAGTCTTGTCCGTGTCGGTTATATATATATATATACCTACATAAGCATTTGCATTGAGTTGGGATCGTGCGATGGTGAGTGGAGAAACGATACTGAGTACTGGAAAGTGAATAATTGAGATAACAAGATAAGGTATTTCAGATAATGAGAAAGAAAACAAGTGATATATATATGATCAGCTTACAAAGAAAGGTTATGTTTGAGACCAGTTACCTGTTTGTTGATTACATGTCCTTATACTTGATGTATTCTCTCACACGATTTATTGCTCGGCATGAATCTTATTTTATTATGTACTGGACCTTAGTGAGTATATATTCTACCTCTCGTCACTACTCTTTACGAGTTTAGACGGGATACTCACTGGGTACATATTTGTTTATATGTACTCATGCTGCACTTTCTTTTCTTTTCTTCACTTGATTGTGCAGGTGTTGAGGCTGGTCCGTCTGGTTGTCCTTCCGCTGGTAGATACTGATCGCGGTGTCACTCCACACGGTGAGCTGTCTTCTTGGCGTCATCCTGACAGCACCTCTGGAGCCTTCTAGTTTCATTTTGCTCAGTCTTTTGTTCCAGACTGTGGCTTGTATTTTTGTATATATATATTTCAGTTGTTGTATCTATGTAGCCGCCCATTGACACTGTGAAACTAGTCCTGGAACACACTTGTTGTAGTTATGTTGGGTTCCGGGGTTGTATATTTTTGGCCTAGCTGTGGTTCAGCTGGTAACTACGGCCTGACCTCATATCGTTGTTATATTCCGCATTATATATGTTATAAATTGTAAATAACTGGAATATCGAGTTTTGGGGTAGTATCTCCTAAGGATTCATATGTTGGCTTGCCTAACCTCACCGTTAGGTGCAATCACGACCTGAACCGGGTTTTGGGGCGTGACACTAACAGTTTCTCCCCCTTCTGCTAAATCATTGCTTTCTCCTAGGGCCAGGTCTTCTCATTCTGCTTCCAAAGGTAAAGAAGATCTTCGTGAACCCAAGGTTGACGAGATTATTCTGCCGAGATTGTATTCACTAGAGAAAACCCAGTTCTTGCTGAACAGTCTACTTCTTTAGAAAGTGTACAGAAATATGCGACGATTATCATTGAGGGTCACGTTCCTCTTGTTCGTAGGGAGTGTTCCTAGGGGTCTGATGTCCCTATTCTCGTATTGAATAGCAACCAAAGGATCACATCTTACAAGACTGGTTATTCCTTTGTTTACACTTACCCTTTCACATTGGGATTTAGGCCTCCCATTGATCTTGTCATCATAGAGTTCTGTCGTTCTTTCAATATCTGTCTAGGACAAGTTGGTCTGTTGGTATGGCGAGTAGTCGCCTGTTTGAGAGTTTTGGCTTCCTTAGCTTCAGTTCCCTTTACCTTCCATCATATTATTCATTTGTATTCTCCTGTCTTATTTTATCACAGGGTTTTTACTCTGGCTGGTCGTAGTAAAAGAGCTTTAGTAACCCCTGGTGACGATAAAGATAGAGGTTGGTACCTTTGGTACGTTGCTGTCCCTACTGCTGGTTTAGTGGGTGAAAGAAATCTTCCCTTTCCTGAGAAGTGGAATCGTGCACGTAAGTACTTTTTGGTTCGCATCTATTTTCTTCATTAGATTTGAATTGTATTTCTATTACCGCATCTGTTTTTCTTTTCCTTTTCAGCAATCATGAATACCGTCGAGAATGTCTCCGATATTCGTGACTAGGTAGAAAAAATGTTGTATGCCGCTCCTGTTGATGAAAGGTCTTGGAAATACTTCTCTGTGAAGTATGGTTGGCTTGTAAAGACCCATGGTAAGCGGAGTTTTTCTTACTTCCTGCCTTACCTGAGTTTTTCTTTTCTCGTTTAACGTTTCCCTTTTTGATAGGGTTTTCTGCCCGTGGGGTGTCTGGTTCATTGCTTCTGAAGATGTCTTTGTCCCATGCTCAGGATATCCTTGCCAGTTCCTCTTCCTCAAAGAAGAAAGTTAGTGATCCCCATTCTGAAGAAGAAGAAGATAAAGAAAGAGAGGGTGCTTTGGTGCACCGGTTGGGAAGGAGGCAGGTAATTTTGGACGATGAGTCTGCCCCCAGGTCCATTCCTTCCGTGTTGGCAATTAGACCCTCTTCTTCTAGAGATGATTCTCAGTCCCCAATTCGCGATCCTGCTGATCGTCTTTTCCGTGAAGGCTTTGATCTCGCCCCCGATGATGTTCCATTAGCAACTATTTTTCTCGACTCTTTGAGAATGGAAGTTTCGTCGGTTCCCCGTGTCTCTGTTGTTCCTGCTCCTCTTGCTATTACGGATTCTGCCGTTCCTCCACCCGTGATTTCTGTTTCCTCAATTCCTTATTCATATGTGCTCGTTGATGTGCCTGTAGTTCCCTCGGTTCCTGGACCGTCTATCTCCATTGCTGCTCCCTCTGTTCCTGCTTCCATGCTTGCCCTTAAGGAAGTAGGTTCTTCCAGCAGGTAGATGAGGAGGGTTTTGATTGAGGTTCCGACCGAAGGGAGTCTCTTTAAAAAGACGGGCGAGCCTAAAGTGTGGCTCAAACCTCTGATTGGTTCTGAAGAGAAAGCCAAACTCGCTAGCCATTCAACTCTCACGTGGGCTAATGAAGTGGTGCATACTTCTTTGAAGGTATAGCGTAGTTTATTCTTAGATATGTATACCTTTATATGTTTAAACAGTTTTATCGTATTTAACTGTTTAACTTTTTTGTAGATGCATCTCATTGGCTTAGAGCTTATGAAGAGAGTTTCAAATTCAGAGAATGAGTTGAAAGAGCTGTGGGAGCTTCAGGTTGATTTTGACAATATGAAGGCACAATATGATGGCTTAAGGATGGATATGGATGCTCTAGAAGAGGAAAGGAATACCTTGAGAAGGCAGTTGAGGATTACAGCAACGAAGTTGGTAGTAGAGAAAGCTTCTTCCAGCCAAGCTGATAAGAATAAGAGTATTCTTGAATCCTCGTTTGCTGAGTAGTTGTCGCAAGCCACAGAGGAGATCAGGAATTTGAAGCACCTATTGGGGAAGAAGGAGGAATACTCCGGTGAGCTTGTACAGACTCTCTCCCGGATTAAAGAGGAACTTCGTGAAGCTTTAGCCAAAGTCCAAACTTTGGAGTAGTCAGTTGTACCTTTGAGGGTTACCCTTGAAGCTGCCGAAGCCGAGAAAGATGGATTGAAGCTTGATATCCAGGCGTGGTCAAAAGATTATAATGACCTTGAAGAAGCGGTTGTCTATGATGTGAGTTGGGCGTACATGAATTCTCGCCATGACACATTAATGGAGATGAGCCAAGAGGGCTTTGACCTTGATGCTGAAATTGCTAAATCCAAAGAGGCCATGGTGAAGACCCAGCGGGGTCTTGAACTTTATCCATGTGATGAAGCCCATGATGCTCATGCCTCTTCTCCTCAAGTAGCTGTTGTTCCTCCTAAAGAAGTCAAATCTCCTCCTCCTGAAGAATGGAGATTTGTTTACCCCTTTTTTTTTATTTGGATTGGTGTGGTTACCCCCAACTCCATCGGGGGTAAGTTTGAAACTCTAAAGTCCCCAACTGACAACTTAGGGGCACTAAAAATGTAAATATTATGCGGCTAAGTACTAGTTAGTACTTAGTTTTAACTTAGCCGCTATTTTAGATTAATGCAATTTGAAGACTTTTGTTTCGAGTTTTGGTTTTACTCTTTAAGTCTATTGCATGTTTTGTTTTCTGAGGTTTTTGTTTGCACCTCTTAACTTTTTGCATGAAAATGCATAAATCACTTGAACCTTTTCATAGTAGGTGCAGTGTTCGTATAAGATTTAAGCATTTGTTTATGATAGGCTTTAATTATGAGTTAGGGACCTTTTTGATTGATACTTTAATGAAGAAGACGTCTCAACCTCATTGTAATGCAATAGAGTGATAGGAATTTCTCACATGTTTAAGGATGTTTTTGTGGAAAGTTTTTGCTTGAACTTCCACGGCATTTTACATGTGTTATGATTATCATCTAAAACTCATGTTGCAACTATTTTCTTTTAACAGATTTGATACCCACTTGTATTTCGCAACTGTTTTTCACATGTAACAGTTTTTTCGAGTTAATACAAGGAAATAACTATTTTTCATTAGTAGCAATTTTTGTAAGTATTAGGGTTTTTACCCGCAACTATTTTTATTTGCAACAGTTTTTTATAAATACGAGGGAAATGCTTTGTAATTCGTAACTGTTTTATTTGATAACAGTTTTTTGAATAAATACAAGGATTCTGATCTTTCATCCGTAACTGTTTTATTTGATAACAGTTTTTGAATAAGTACAATGATGATGATCTTTTACCCTTAACTGTTTTTGTTACAACAGTTTTTGTATAAATGTAAAGACGTACATTTCTTCCTCGTAGCTAATACTTTGCCTTTTAACCTGAACATGGTTCAAAGGTTTTCTTAAAGTTTAGGCTTTGTAATTCTTGTGCTGGAGTCTTCATTTCTTTTAATTTTGCTCGTACCACTTGACTTGCTGGGTAAATGGTTCTTTTAGGCTCGAGCTTTTGACTTTCAGTAGTCTTTTTTGCTGCATCTTGACCTTTCATATTATATAGTCCCCCAAGTGTTTGAGCTTTGAAGAATGAGATCTCGAGCACTTGATTATTCCTTCTTTATGGTCCTTTCCCTGAAAAAAGAAAACGTACGGGACTCGAAGGTATATACTTTTTTAGATGATGACTGCTTAACCCTTTGAAACGTCCATTAGAAAGTGTAACCCTAGACCGGGAATTGTGTTATTTCCTCGCGTCTTTGCAGGTCAAATATCATCATTTGGTGATGGGATAGCTTTTTGCCTATCATCTAAAAACGTTAGTAGAATTTATGTAAAATAAATCGAACATGCGATACCTGACCGGGGGTACTTCTTTTCCTTAGAAGTAGTACTTCTTCAAGTGGATGGCATTCCAGCTTGTTGGTAAAATTCTGTCGTCCATGGCTTCGAACTCGTATGCGCCTTTCCCTGCTATGCCTCGGACTTTGTAAGGTCCTTCCCAATTTGGATTCATCTTGCCAGCACCTGCCTCTTTTGTTGATTGGAAAACCTTTTTAAGTACGAAGTCTCCAATCTTAAAATATCTAGGATGGGCTTTGCGATTGTAATATCGCTCTATGATTTGCTTTTGAGCTGCCATCCGTATTAAAGTTGCTTTTCTTCGTGATTCGAGCAAGTCCGGATTGATCTGGAGTTTGACATCATTTGTTGGTTCCGTAGCTGTTATAATCCTTAAGCTCGGTTCACCGATTCCATGGGTATTAGTGCTTCTGAGCCATAAACAAGTGCGAAGGAAGTCTCTCCCGTGGCTGTTTTTGATATAGTTCTGTATGCCCATAATATTGTCGGTAATTCGTCAGGCCAATTTCCTTTGGATATATCTAACCGCTTCTTTATGTTGTTGACGATGATTTTATTCGTAGACTCAGCTTGCCCATTAGCTACGGGATGATATGGCGTTGAGCTAATCCATTTAATTTTGCAACTCTAAAAGAATTCTATGATTTGAGAGCCTATAAATTGTGGGCCATTATCACACACGATCTCTTTTAGAATCCCAAATCGGCATATTATGTTTCGCCATAAGAAGCTTTTGACCTCCTTTTCCCGCACTTGTTTAAACGCTTCTGCTTCCACCCATTTCGTGAAGTAATCAGTAAGTACGAGTAGAAATCGTACATGTCCTTTAGTTGGGGGAAGAGGTCCCACTATATCTATTCCCCATTTCATGAAGGGCCATGGTGATATGACTGAGTGCAACAGTTCTGCTAGTCTATGCATATTGTTGGCGAACCTCTGACACTTGTCGCATTTAGATATGATGTTTTGTGCATCTTCTTCCATCTTAAGCCAATAATACCCGGCTCGGATTAAGGTTTTTACCAAGGATCTTGCTCCTGCATGATTTCCACAGTGTCCTTCATGGACTTCTTTTTTCACGAACTCCGTCTGATTAAGTCCGAGTCATTTAGCTAGGGGTCCACTGAACATTTTGTGATACAATGAGTTGCGAACTAGACAATATCGTGCTGTTTTGCGGCGAAGCGCTTGAGCTGCTTTCTTGTCTTCAGGTATGGTACCATTCTGCAAAAAATTGAGAATTTCGTTTCTCCAATCCCAAGTTAAATTATTGAAAGATACCTCGTTCATGTCTTGGTCGATTGCTGAATGGAAGAGGTGGACAACAATGGAGTTGTCTTTGTTTGTTACTTCTGTAACTGCCACGAGGTTTGCCAATGCATCCGCTTCTGCATTTTCTTCTCTAGGTATTTGTATTATCTTCCACATTTCGAACTGTCTTACAAGTTCCCGTGCCTTTTCTAGATATTGTTGCATTCGAGTTTTTCGAGCGATGTAAGTATTCTGCATCTGATTTACCACCAATTGGGAATCACTGTTAATTGTGATTTGCTCGATTGACAGTTCCCGTGCCAGTTCTAAACCTGCAATAACAGCCTCATACTCTGCTTCATTGTTAGTTATAGGATAGCATTTAATAGCTTGTCGTATCTTTTCACCTGTAGGTGATATTAAGACGATGCCTAATCCGGCCCCTTTTATGTTAGAAGAGCCATCTGTAAATAAGGTCCACTGACCTGGATTGATTCTGTTAAAGAGTTGTAACTCTTTTTCTACCTCAGGGGTAATATTGTTGCTAAAGTCAACTACAAAATCAGCTAATATTTGTGATTTGATTGTTGTTCTAGGCTGATATGTTATATCATGTTCACTTAATTCTATGGCCCATTTGGCTAATCTTCCTGACAATTCTTGCTTATGCAAAATATTTCTTAAAGGATAAGAAGTCACGACAGTGATTGAATGACATTGAAAATAAGGACGTAATTTTCTTGATGTTATTATTAAAGCTAAGGCTAATTTTTCTAGATGTGGGTATCTAGTTTCAGAATCTAATAAAGTTTTGCTTACGTAGTAGATAGATGATTGCTTACCTTTATCTTCTTTTACCAGTAATGCACTTACAGCAATTTCTGAAACAGCCAGGTAGATGTACAATCTTTCCCCTTATTTTGGCTTTGAGAGCAATGGTGTCTTTGATAAATAAATCTTCAAATCTCTGAGGGCTTGTTGACATTCTTTAGTCCATTCGAACTGATTTTGTTTTTTAAGAACTGAAAAGAATTTAAGGCTTTTTTCGGAGGACCTAGAAATAAATCTTCCTAAGGCGGCTATTCTTCATGTCAATCTTTGAACCTCTTTTATATTTGTTAAAATATCAGGTATTTCATCTATAGCTTTTATTTGAGTTGGATTTACCTCTATTCCTCTGTTAGATACAAGGAATCCTAAAAACTTACCTGATTGTACTCCGAAAGCACATTTTTCCGGATTAAGCTTCATATTATACATGCGTAAGATATCAAAAGTAGTGGAGAGATGCTGGAGATGATCTTCCGCTTGTGTTGACTTTACAAGCATATCATCAATATAAACTTCCATTGTCTTTCATAAATGTTCTTGGAACATTTTAGTCACTAACCTTTGGTAAGTAGCTCCTGCATTCTTTAAGCCAAAAGGCATGACTTTATAACAATAAGTCCCCCTGTTAGTAATGAAGGAGGTTTTTTCCTCGTCTGAGCGATCCATTTTAATCTGATTATAACCAGAGTATGCGTCTAGAAAACTTAATAATTTGTGACATGCGGTAGCATCAATCATCTGATCTATATGTGGTAAAGGAAATCAGTCTTTGGGGCATGCTTTATTTAAATCAGTATAATCTACACACACCCTCCATTTGCCATTCTTTTTAGGTACCACTACAGTGTTAGCTAGCCAGTTAGGATACTTTACCTCTCTTATGGAACCTATGTTCAAGAGTTTCTGGACTTCGTCGTCAATTACTTGATTCTTGAACGTTCCTTGATTTCTTTTCTTTTGTTTAACAGGTACGAATGATGGATCTTCATTCAGTTTATGAGTGATCACTTCTGGTGGAATACATTTCATATCTGAATGGGACCATGCAAAACAATCCGCGTTAGATTTTAAATAATTGATTAACATACCTTTTTGCTTGGGGGTTAACCTCTCTAGCAATCTCGTGCCAACATACAACTTTTCCTCGGGCTTTTGTTCAGACAACAGAACAGCCTCGAGTTCTTCCGCGGTTGTTTTGATATGCTCGTCTTCTTCTGGTTCACGAATGAAGTCTGGTCTAGAATATATGTTTGCGTGATCTAGCATATTTTTGATGATAATAGGACTTGTCTCGCTAGTGTCTTTTCTCGTACCTGTTTGAATATTCATTTTTTTGTACATGATTGATCAAAGATTTTTCCCGTACATGTTTGGTCACTGGCTTCCGTTTGGAAGACTCCAACGTCTCCCGTATCTTTTTTGTTGTGAAGTGCTATCGAGTTTATATTTCTGGAAGTTTGTTGGTCACCTCTAATTTGTCTTACTCCCCATTCTGATGGGAATTTTATCACCTGATGTAAGGTGGATGGGACACCTTTCATATCATGAATCCATGGTCTTCCCAAAATGACATTGTAAGCCATCTCTGTATCAATTACTTGAAATTTCATGTTTTTGACCAGTCCTTCAGCGTAAGTATTAAGTTCAATCTCTCCTTTGGTTATCATTGTAGAATTATCGAACCCAGATATGGCTCGTGCCTTTGGGATCATTTGATTTTCCACTAACATTTCTTCCATGACTTTTATCAAAATGATATTGACTGAACTTCCCGGATCAATCAATACTCTTTTAACGTTAGTGTCATGAATAAGTAAAGATATTACCGGCGCATCATTATGAGGAAGAATTAGTCCACCAAAGTCTACATCATCAAAGGTTATATTGTCTTCATTTGGATCTTTTAGAACTCGCTTTCCATGGGTATTTGTGATCGTTGACTCTAATTGACAAACTATTCCATTTACTTCCTCTCCTCCATGTATCACGTTAACAGTTCGCTTTGGAGAGGGAGGCTTTGGAGGCTCCTGCCTATTCTTCATGTATGCCTGTTTACCTTTATCACTAAACAACTCTGTTAAATAGCCCTGTTTTAATAAATGTTCTATTTCACCTTATAAAAATCTACAATCTACGGTTCTGTGTCCATGATCATTATGGAATTCACACCATTGATCTGGATTTCTCCTATTTGGATTTGACCTCATCTCTTTGGGCCATTTGACTTTGTCTCCCATATTTCTCAGTATTGAGACAAGTCCGGTAGTGTTTACTTTAAAGTTATGGTCCCCAATTCGGGTATTACCTCTAGACTGTTCATCTCGATCTTTCCTGGATCTAGACGAGGATGAGCCTATATCTCTTCCTGACGGTCTAGTATTTTTTAACCTGGGACGTGTGTCTCGTCCCGAGGGTCCTAAGTAAGGATCGTACCTATTTTTACCTGATCTTTTCTTCGGATCTAGACGTCTAGATCTGGAATACTCCTCGTCTTTTGATCGAGCAATATACTTCTTCTATTCTGAGTTTAGTACTATATCTGTTGTATACATCGTTCCACGTCGTAGTTGGAAATTCTCTTAGATTTTTCTTGAGTCATCTCGTGGCTTCTGAGCTTTTATCATTTAAGTTGCTTGCAAATGCCATGGCTGCCCAATTATCAGGCACCCTGGGTAATTGCATTATTTCTCGTTGAAACTTGTCTACAAACTCACGGAGTAACTCCGTGTCTCCTTGCTTTATCTTAAATATGTCTTCCATTCTTTTCTCAACTTTCTTTGCACCAGAGTGTGCTTTTATAAACGAATCTGCAAGCTCAGCAAAAGAATCAATAGAATTTTCAAGGAGAAGAGAATACCAGGTTAAGGCTCCTTTTGTAAGTGTTTCCCCAAATTTCTTGACAAGAACTGATTCAATCTCTTGTTTTGTTAAATCATTGCCTTTTACTCCAGCAGTGAAAGCAGTCACATGATCACATGGGTCAGTTTTTCCATCATATTTAGGAACATTAGGCATTTTGAACTTCTTGGGTATAGGCAAGTGCGCTGCACTTGGCTTCCAGTGTTGTTGAGAATATCTATCAACGTCGATGCCTTTGATAATCGGCGGTACTCCAGGGATTTGCTCGATGCGATCATTCTGTTCTTTCATTTGTTTTTGCATGGTTAGCAATAAATTTTGTAACCCAGATTTATTAGTCATTCCTGGTCTTGCTTCAAGAGATTCATTTGGGGTGTCACCTCTGGCTGAATTTATTAACCCAGACTGAGGATTTTCTGCGATGATTGTATTATTTGGAGGGGGTGTTAATGGTGTTGGTGGTGCTTGTGGTAATCCTCTTGCAAAATCTTGCAAAGCTTTCCCACATATTCGGCAATCATTTTCTTTATTTGATCCTGCTCTATCGTTTGCTCATTATTGTTATGATGATAATCGGATCTTTCCGGGGATGACTCCCTTGAACCTCGTGGGGTTCCTCGAGGAGTTGGAACTAGGGTTCCATTTTCCTGCTGGTTGTTGTTGTCATTGTTGTTGTTGTTGGAATTCGACATAGTTTAAAGGATATCGATTAGAAAATAAACTATGATTATCAGATTCCCGATAACGGAACCAATTTGTTTAACCAAAGAATTATATTCCTATACCAAAGCTATTTAATATGAGCTCAGGTTACTGATAATCAAGAAAATAATACGATAAATAAGGGAAAATTGAGTAATAAACAATATTGTAGTATGCGAAAAGTAAAGTCGGTTGTATTTCAGAGTTCTCCCTCTTATGGGTTACATTTCTTCCCTTTTATATAGGGATTTCCTAGTACAACGTTTTGGTTCCTGTAATGATTGCTCATTAATGGCTAATTATTACATTAATGAGGCGTTTACAAAGGATCATCAAATGATAACCGTAATTGTTGTATAGGAGTTACGTAACGTATAAGTCATTAACTGTTGATTCTCGAATCTGTCCGCAGCTTCGTCTGGGTTTATTATGACCGTGTCTCTTCCTCTTCAGTTGGCTTCCCATGGCTGATTCACTCGTGAGTTTATTGACCGTGCCTCTTTATCTCGTACTTTCTTATAAAATTATGTCTATCTGTAGCGCTTTCCTTGGTCCACGTAGCTGGCTGAGTTGTCAAGGACTTGCTTGCGTGTGAGACTCTTTTTTACCAATACATGTATCCCGCCTAACCTCAGAGAGGTAGTGACGAGAGGTCGATTTTGACACTTGCAAGAGGTCAATACAATATAATCAATGTATGATATCAAACATGGGTATTAACATCAAATAAACAAATAATTACAGGAAAGAGCATCTGTCTCCATAAATTAATAAATTCTTTGTTTTCCCTCATTTCATTTAGCAGTTTACGTTTTTGAGGCAATTTAATAGTCCAAGTCACAGACGGTATATAGTATATATATCATGCGCAGGAAATGCCGAGGGTCGAACGACGCGGACCAATAAAAATAAAATGTGCACTGCCGAAGGGTCTAACGACTCGAACCATAGATGCATCTATTAAGCGTTGTGGCGTACGGCCCGCTCCCATGAGAGTAGTGGAAAGAATCACTCCGCTAGAGGAATATATATTGCGAAGCGGTCACACAATAGCATATACATTCAAACAGTCCACCCCGACTATGTCGAAAAAACAATTACTCAAGAAATGACGAAGTTCTCTTTTAATAGTTACAAAAACAGCACTCAAGTCTTTTCCAGAAATTCATTTATCAAATTCGATGAGATTTAAGTCATTTTCAATTTTATCAATAAGGTTACAAATACGACAAATATTGGGTCCTAGACTACCCGGATAAATCATAATAGTAGCTACGCACGGCCTCCCGTCACTTCGTGCGTACGTAGCCCCCACAAATAGCAACACATATTTAATTAGTTCACCTATGGGGACAATTCCCCCTAACAAAGTTAGAAAGGAGACTTACCTCGCTCCGAAGATTCATAACCGGCCTCCAAGCCTTTACGACGACTCCCATTGATGCACAACGCCCAAAAACTATCCAAATAACGGGCAAACCAATGAAAATTCACTCTAATACTTGTAACAATTCAAATTATATAAATTCCCAACTTCGCTCGAAAAGTTGACCAAAATGTCCTCGAGCCCACGTGCCCGGATTCCGAAATTTCTCGAAGATAAATTCTACCTATAGCTTTACTAACTCAAATACATAATTTACTCTAATTTTCATGCTCAAATTCATGGTAAAATTCCAAAATACTAAATTCCAGGTTTTCTTCCAAATCCCATAATTTCCACAAATTCCCACACTTAAATCCGTACCTAGACCATGTATTTAACTTGAAATGAGTTTGAATATCTTACCTTGTGATCCTTGAAGAAAATCCCTCCTTGAGCTCTCCAAAATCATCCAAGCCAAATGAGATAAATGAAGGAAATGTCCAATTTCCCGTTTTAAAAACACCACATTGTCTCCAGCCTTTTCGCTCATGCGGTCGCCTTGCCCGAAGGTGCGCCCAAATCCTTCGCACCTGCGGTCGCCTCCTTCCCAGCCGGGCTCCGCACCTGCGCTCCCTTAACCGCATTTGCACTTCTGCAGGTGCGGAAATAACCTCGCATCTGCGTCCCCCAGCCAAGCCACCCTTTTCCGCTCCTGCGACACAACAGCCGCACCTGCAGCGCCGCACCTACGGCCAGAACCTCGCAGGTGCGTTCACACCAGATGACAACAACTTCAGCTTTCTCTCAACTCCAAATTTGATCCGTTAACCACTCGGAATCGACCCGAGGCCCCCGGGACCCCGTCCAATTACACCAACCTGTTCCAAAACGTAATGCAGACCTGCTCGAGGCCTCAAATCACATCAAATAACATCGAAACAACGAATCGCTCTCCAATTCAAGCTTTTAAGAACTTTGAAATGACCAACTTCTACATTTGACGCCGAAACCCATCAAATCACGTCCGATTGACCCCAAATTTTTCACACAAGTCACATTCGGCATTACGGACCTGCTCCAACTTTCAGAATCGCATTTTGACCCCGATATCAAAATTTCCACTTCCAGTTGGATTTCTCAAAAACCTTCAAATTTCTATCTTTAGTCAAATGACTTCCAAATGACTTACGGACATCCGATTTTACTTCTGATCGTGCTCCTAACTCCAGAATTGCCATACGGAGTTATTCTCAGACTCGGAATCCCAAACGGACATCAATATCACTGAAATGCACTTCAACCCAGACTTATGAAATTTCTTCTAAAATGCTAACTTCCACAATATACGCCGAAACGTTTTCGGGTTATCCAAATCCCGTCCCGAACATACGCACAAGTTTGAAATCATTATACGAACCTGCTAGAACCTTCAAATCCTGATTCGGAGGTCGTTTACTCCAAATTCCAATCTTAGTCAATTCTTCCAACTCAAGGCTTCCAAAATGATAATTTTCTTTCCAATTTGACTCGGAACTTCTCGAAATTAAATTCCGACCACACCTACAAGCCGTAACACCTGAAATGAAGTTGCTCATGTCCTCAAACCGCTGAATGACGTGCTAGAGCTCAAAACGACCGATCGGGTCGTTACACAATCCTTGAAAAGTTTGATATGCAGTTGATGGATGTTGTCACAACCTACCTATATGGCTCACTGTACAAAAAAAATTTTATGAAAATCCCTGAAGGATTTAAAGTTCCTAAAGCACATACAATTTCAAGGGGAACTTGTTCAATAATGCTTCAAAAATCCTTATATAGATTGAAGTAATCAGGGAGGATGTGGTACAATCGTCTTAGCGAGTATTCGCGAAAGGAAGGGTAAAAAATGACCCCATTTTCCCTTGTGTCTTTATTAAGAGGTCTGGATCTAAATTTGTCATCATAGTTGTGTAAGTTGATGACTTGAATATCATTGGAACTTCTAAAGAGATTCCAAAGGATGTAGAGTGTTTGAAGAATTAATTTGAAATGAAAGATCTTGGTAAGATAAAATTTTGTCTTGGCGTACAAATTGAGCATGTAACAAATGGAATTTTTGTCCATCAATCAACATACACTGAAAAGGTTTTAAAGTGATTTTACATGGATAATGCACATCCATTAAGTACCCCAATGGTTGTGATATTGCTTGACATAAATAAAGATCCATTTCGGCCTAAAGAAAATGACGAAGAGCTCATTGGTGATGAAACTCCATATCTTAGTGCAATTGGGGCACTGATGTATCTTTCGAACAATACCCGACTAGATATTGCTTTTGTTGTAAGCTTATTAGCAAGATTTAGTTCCTCCCCAGTAAGAAGACATTGGAATGGTGTTAAGAATATATTTAGATATCTTCGAGGAACTCTAGATATAGGATTGTTCTATTCTAATAAATTCAAGTAAGAAATAATTGGCTATGCCGATGCAGGTTATTTGTCTGATCAATATAAATCTCAATCTCAAACAGGCTATTTGTTTACATATGGTGTTCAATGAAACAAAACATAGCTGACACATCTTCAAAGAGATAATAGCCCTTCATGAAGCTAGTCGGGAATGTGTTCGGTTGAGATCAATGACTCAACGTATTCAGGAAATGTGTGGTTTTCTTATGAAAACAGATAATCCAAATGTACTATATGAAGAGAGGTTGCTTGCATCACTCAACTGAAAGGAGGATACATCAAAGGAGGCAGAGCAAAGCACATTTAACAAAAGTTCTTTTTCATGCATGATCTTCAACAAAATGGTGAAATTAATGTTCAACATATTCGTTCATGTGAAAATTTGGTTGATCTGTTCACTAAGGTATTACCAACGTCAACATTTAAGAAATTGAGACATAAGATTGGAATACGGTGTCTTCGAGAAATAAAGTGATGTTTTCATGAGGGGAATTAAGATACGTGATGTACTCTTTTTCCCTTAGCCTAGGTTTTGTCCGCTTGGGTTTTCCTTGTAAGGTTTTTAATGGGGCAGAAAATAAAGCGTATTAGAGATATGCGTACTATTTTTCCTTCACTAAGATTTTTTCCCACAGAGGTTTTCTTAGTAAGGTTCTAACGAGGCATATTATCTATTTTTTGACATCCAAGACTGAGTGTTGTAAAACCTAAAGTAATTGTGGATGTCCACTACTCCCACAACTTTTACCCATGATGTAAATAACCTCCCACTACTCATCACTATTATGATTGTAACTCCCACACCTACATAACCCCTTCCCCTGATCTTCCCCTATGATCTCAAAAGTAAATGTCATGTTTAAGAAAATCCTTTTGTAACCTTCTATGTAATAGTATAAATAGAGGCATGAAATGTGATTTGGGATACACTTAGACACTTGATGAAATAAGAAAGTTATCTCTTCTTCTCTTATTCTACTTATCTTCTTGTTTTATATTGTTACTTTGAGCTACATTTCTTAATAGTGAAAAATAATTCAAGTGAAAATGGTATTTGAAATTTAGAGTTGTGTTTGGACATGAATATAAGTTTGGGTTGTTTTTGAAGTTTTGTGAGTGATTTGAGTAAAACATTTGAAAAACATCTTTTTGGAGGTTTTCAAATTCTCGAAAATATCCATAATGCATCTCCAAGTGAAAATTGGAAACTTTATGAACAAACGTTGATTTCGAAAAAAAGTGAATTTGTTTTAAAAAAGGGGAAATTTTTTTGATGTCCAAACGGGCTCTTAGTGTAACTGGCACACATGGTCCCTTAAGCTTAACTTTGCTCGCATTGTTTGTTTTAGGGAAGCCTCTTCTTGAATGACCTTTAAAGGTTATTCTTCTGCCGTCCATTCTATTATTTCCAAAACGCAATCTCTGAAATTCTCATGATGTCGACTATTATCAGATCACTATCCCTAATTCATGTTTAGTTTATCATGTTCAGCAGCCCATACTGATTTCTATTATTCTGCGATCTAACTTTTCCTTATGGTAGTCGCGTTGGAGTCACGAACTCATTTCTCGAAATGAGGATATGACTGTGTGGCCTCTACTATTTTCTGCTCTCAAGGCATGTCACCTTTCGTATTTTTCTTCACTTGACTATAGACTCTGTAATATCATCATTTATTTTATTTGATCTACCGTTGTCATCCATATATCATATTTTACTCATAATGCTTTATTATCTCTCTTCTTATTTCCCTGCTAATATTTTTGTCTATTACTTTATTCTGAAAACTTCAACAAGACATTCTTTTGCTTTTATCTCCCCTTTGCTCCATCCTTTAGCTCTTAGGGTTGCCTAACATTCTCGCCCTACTTGGGACGGGAGCCACACTAAGGTAATATTTATCCCTTCTAGGCTTCCAATGCCTATCTTTATAATTTTTCTTTGAACATTCTAGTATTCATATCTAGCTTTACTATTCTAGAGTGCACCATCCGGGTGTCTCACAAGGAGATATATTAGCACATTTGCAATATCCTTCGGAAATGTCAACTGACGCAAACAATCCATCCATCCTTTTGGGTTACTCTAACCCCAGTCGGATCCTGATATCTTGTCCTTCTCTTAAACCATATTTGTTAGCTCTCATGGGGCATAACTGAGATCGGTGTGGCCAACTGTACATGCCTTTATTACTATTGAAGGTAACTCGGAATGCTTATATCTCTCATCCTGGATTGTAGGTAATGATCATCTTCACTAACTGTGTACCTCGTAACCTTCTTCACCTTGTTTCTTTTACTTGTTGAAACTTGTATCTAACTTCTGATTCTCTCGTTGCTTTTACCATAAGGGTGGATATATGTTCATGTCTTAAGGATCCTTATCAAGAAGCTTACGCGTCTTAGTATACACATGTTCTGCTGAAGACCTCACATTTATCCATCATAAGAATAATGCAAAATCGAGTTCCTCTAACTCAACTCTTCTACATCCACATGCAATTTCTTACCAACTGTCTTTATGGATGTAGGTATCGTTGTATTATGAATAAAATAGAGTTTTAAGAGTTTGAATTCTTATAACTGAGCTTTATCGCACGATCTAGAGTAAGAAGAAAGGGTGACAATCCTAAATGCCTCGTACCTCCTGCTTATAAGTGTGGTGCACAACACACCCATAAACAAGACTCTACTAGACACGGCTTGTAGACTCCCTAGGACAGAACTGCTCTAATACCACTTTTATCACGATCCGAACCGATGGGCCGCAACGGGCACCCAGTACCGTACTCAATTAAGTACCAACATAATGTATCTTTCGTATCATACTATCATAGGTAAATGAGCCGGAGAGGCTGTTGTGAGATAACTAAAATAAAACATGAGGAAATAATCAACATTGGACGACCCAACATGTAATCCAAACTTATACATATGACATACAGGTCTATAAGACCAAAATGATCACTCGTACACTGAACATAGGCCGTTAAGGTGATACAATATTTCACGTACATGATGTATGTCTACAAGCCTCTAAGAGTAGATAAATACCATAAAGTTCAGGACAAGGCCCCGCCTGTATATCGCGACCTGCGGGCATGAAACACAGCGTCCCCAGGCAAAAGGACGCAGTACAAATAATGTACCGAGTATGTAAGGAATGAAAGTCATGGATAGATCACCCAGGTTCGGGTCCATAAGCAGTGACAAAAACATGGAGTAAATGTCACGACCCAAAATCTAAACCATGTCGTGATGGCGCCTATCGTGCTACAAGGCAAGCCTATTTCCCAAAATATTATTACTAATTTAAGTATAAGAATTTAATAAAACATATCCCATATTTGAAATTTTCATAAACTAAATCAACTCTAAATATAATTAATATAAAATACGGAAACGAGCCCCAAACATCGGGGTGTCACTAAGCCATGAGCGTCTAAACCTATGAACTAAGACATATAAATGTCTAACTGTCAACACAGTCCAAAAGAAGAATAGATTATAAAAGGAGTAACAAGGTCCTGCAGACGCTAGCAGCTACCGTGCAGTCTCCAAATATAGCCGGCCTGAACTCAACGATCATCGCGCTTTAACTCACCTTGATTTGCGCATAAAGTGCAGGGTGTGGCATGAGTACAACCGACTCAGTAGTAACAGAAATAATTAAGGAACTGAGTAGTAGTGACGAGCTAAGAAAAACAATCCAATTATTTCTTTTCACAATTTAAAATAAAACAGAAATAAACAGGTAAATTCCATAAAATCAACGAATGCTACAAAGAAATTAACAGGTAAAATGCAGCAACAACAAAAGTAAATGAAACCTCACAGCAATGTCACTCCATCACTCAACACTCAGGACTCAATACACGCACTCAATAGGTACCTGCGCTCACTGGGGATGTACAGACTCCGGAGGGGATCCTACAACCCAAGCTCTATGCACGGACAACTCACGTGTTGCATGGACAACTCACGTGCTATAATATCAATATCTGGATCTACACGGCCAACTAACGTGCTGCACGGACAACTCACATGTTATTATATCATATCTGGACCCGCACGGATAACTCACGTTCTGCACGGACAACTCATGTGCTATCATATCAAATATCTTACAACTGGCCCTCGGCCTCACTCAATCATGTACCTCTCTAGCCTCACCATTATCAACAAATAAGGGGACACACCCCACATCAAGTATCACAGCATATCAGCAAAATAATAGAGACTGAGGTAAACATGTACAATAATTTCTAAGACTGAGTGCAAATCATGTGAGCATGTATGAAGCCTAAGCATGATCTCTAACATGAAGGCAGACAAGTTCAACAACAAGTAAATAATAAACACTGATAATGGATATTAGTCCTCACAGCCTCACGGAACGAACCAAGTCGCAATCCCTCGCGGTGCACACCCACACGCATGTCACCTAGCGTGGGTATCACCTCCAAACTATCACGTGATATCAAATCTTCGGATTCATACCCTCAAAGCCAGAGTTAAAACTATTACTCACCTTAATAGCGTAAAATCCTACTCCGGGATGCCCTCGTCTCTGGACTCGATCTCCAAAAGCTCCGAATCTAACCATAATCAGAATAATACAATCAACATAGGCTAAAGAATCGAATTCCACAGTAAAAACTACATAAATAGGCCAAAAATCTGAAATTGGCCAAAACCCGGTGGGCCCACATCTCGAAACCAATCAAAATAGAAGAATTAGAAACCACGTTCTCTCCCGAGTCTAATCATATAAAATTCGTCGAAATCGGACTCTGTTTGGTCCCTCAAACTCTCCAAAACTCAAGCCCTACCTCCCTCAATTTCACCCTAAACCCCTACTAATTTCATGGCTAATCAGTGGAAAAACATCATAGACGTGTGTAAATTGTCACAACATATATATCATAGGATTTGTATAACGTGAGTACACCAACTCATAAGTAACGAACCCAAACTATGGGCTGAGAGGTAGTGACGTACTAAACCTTCGATGTTTGTGAACAACAATACATAACTTGAACATGACAGTAATATGGCAGAGAAATAAGAAAGATGCACCAAATTATGTTTGTAAACTCTACATACCAGTATATGATCATAAGGAATCAGAAATGATATGTACACAGTATCCCTACTCTCACAAGGAAGTCCACTCAGTACCAGAATTGGCTTTCAGGCCCAGGGAAGGTCCATCCCGGAATATGCATAAACCCAAGTGACGTAGTCACCGAGTAATGAGAAAAAGGCCAGTCCAACCCCACGGATAAGATCCATCTCCGGAACATATCACTCGGACAAGATCCATGTCCAGGGACGATCCATCCCTCAACATATATATCAATAACTA
This sequence comes from Nicotiana undulata, assembly GCA_005239495.1. Taxonomy (NCBI): domain Eukaryota; kingdom Viridiplantae; phylum Streptophyta; class Magnoliopsida; order Solanales; family Solanaceae; genus Nicotiana; species Nicotiana undulata. The sequence continues at coordinate 13,441 of ML271451.1, read as the reverse complement.
CGGGCAAGATCCATGCCTATGGAAAATCCATCCCTCAATATATGTGCGCTCACTTGGGGTGTAAAGACTCCGGAGGGGCTCCTATAAGCCCAAGCGCTATATCAAGCCAACAAAGGCATGATTCAATGATCGGTGTTGTGTGCAATCCAATCTCATACTTGTCTCAATATCAGGCTCTCGACCTCACTCAGTCAATACCTTCCAGTCTCTCTCACAAGGCTCACAGATATAAGATTCAACCCAAAACAGTGATAACAGATAAATAAACTAACAATTACTGAGACTGGGTACATAAAAGCAAATATTCACAGATAGAGACAGCAATAACTGACCATTCCGGTCTGAACATATTGGCGTGAAACCTTAGCATCTATGCTTAACATGGTTTCTAATATATTCGAGGTAAATACCACCTTCACAGTACAAGTATCAGCCAGGGAGAACCGTTAGGCAGTGCTATGGGGTGAGCCACGCCACAAATGTCCGGTGTACGCCTGAATGCCCGTAACTTGGCACGTGCGTCACCTTAATTAACATCAAATACCAGATAATTTGGGGTTTCGAACCCTCAGTTCCAAGTTTGGAAACGTTACTTACCTCAAAACCGGCTAAAATACTACTCCGTGGTGCCCTTGCCTCTAAATTCGGCCCCAAATCTACAAAAAATCAGATTTATACCATTATAATATGCTAAGGAATGAAGCCTAATCGAAATTTATCAAAATACTCAAAAATCCCGAAATTGGTCAAAACCCGACCCCCGGGCCCACATCTCGAAACTCGAAAAACTTTATACCAAAACGATCCTCATCTTCTCACGGGTCTATACATATAAAGAACGCTGAAATCAAAGTCCAAAAGGCCCCTCAAATAACCCCTAGAAGGTTTCTTAAACCCAAGCCCTAGTTTCCCATTTTTCCACTGCGTTTTCCCCCAATTTCACCATTAATCAGACCTTTAATCACATATAAACGAGTTTAGAGTCCAAAAGCCTTACCTCAATGAAGAACTATCGATTTCTCTCTTCAAAAACCCTTCAAAAGATTTAAACCCGGATGAAATATTGAGAAAAATGGCTCAAATTCGCGAAGGCATGCTTATATACTTTTCGAACAGTGTTTCGGCACCTACGGCCACTTACGCGCACCTGCGGACCCGCACCTATGGTCCCAGGTGCGCACTTGCGGAGAACCCTCAAAATCTCGACCTCCGCACCTGCGCTCGTCCTTCCGCATCTGGGGCTTTGTAGGTGCGGAAAACACCTCGCACTTGTGAAATTTCCTCAGCTAGTCAACTTCCGCACCTGCAGAGTCCCGTCCACCTCCGCAGGCCCACACCTGCGGTTCCCCGTCCGTAGGTGTGGTTGCATCAGCAAAATGACACCAGCAGTTGTTTTGCTGCAAATTCCAAGTCCAAACCTCCCTTAACCACCCGAAATCAATCCCGAGCCCCTTGGAACCCCAATCAAATTTACCAATACATCATAATTGATCATTCAAACTTAGTTACATACTCGGAACACCAAAAGTAACATCAAAACACCAAAATCACATCAGATTCAAGCCTAACGACGCCGAAACTATCCAAAACACATCTGATTGACCTAAAATTTTGCAGACATATCCAAAATGAGATTACCAACTTGTTCCAACTTCGGGAATTCTATTCTGACCCCGATAGCCTTTTCCACTGCCGACCGGAAATCACCAAAAACTAACTTTTGCCAATTCAAGCCTAATGCTACACCGGACATCACAAAAATATTCCGAACACACCCCTAAGTCCCAAATCACCTAACGAAGCTATCTGAGCCATAAAATCTGCATTCCGAGATCGTTTACCAATACGTCAATACTCAGTTGACTTTTCCAACTCTAAAGCTACTTTTAGAGACTAAGTGTCTCAATTCCTTCTTTAACCACTCCGAACCCGAGCTAACCAGCTCTAACACATCACGAACAGTATAATCCAGATAGAACAAGGCAGAAACATTAATAAAAATGCATGTTCTACGTAACGACCGACCGGTTTGTTACATTCTCCCCCTCTTAAACAAACGTTCGTCCTCGAACGGTTCTAGAAACATACCTGGAGTCTCGAACGAGTAAGGATATCTGTTCTGCATCTCCCGCTCGGTCTCCCATGTAGCCTCTTCCACTGGCTGACCTCTCCACAGAACCTTCACCGAAGCTATATCCTTGGACCTTAACTTTCTGACCTCACGATCCAAGATGGCCATTGGCTCAACCTGATATGACATATCTCCCTCGACCTGAACTGTGCTAAAATCCAAAACATGAGACAGGTCACCAACATACTTCCGGAGCATCGACACATGAAATACCGGATGAACACTCGACAAGCTGGGTGGCAAGGCAAGTCAGTAAGCCACCTCCCTAACCTTCTCGAGCACCTCGAAAAGACCAATAAATCGGGGACTCAGCTTTCACCTCTTCCCGAACCTCATAACACCCTTCATGGGTGACACCTTCAACTGTACCTTGTCACCCTCCATATAATACACATCCCGAACCTTTCGGTCTGCATAACTCTTCTGCCTAGACTGCACCGTGCGAAGTCGCTCCTGAATCAACTTCACCTTCTCCAACGCATCCTGAACCAAATCTATGCCTAATAGCTTAGCCTCATCGGGCTCGAACCAACAAACCGGAGATCTACACCTCCTACCATATAAAGCCTCATACGGGGACATCTGAATACTGGATTGGTAGCTGTTATTGTATGCAAACTCCGCTAGTGGAAGGAACTGATCCCATGAACCACCAAAATCAATCACGCATGCACCCAACATGTCCTCTAAAATCTGAATAGTCCGCTCTAATTGCCGTCAGTTTGAGGGTGAAATGTGGTGCTCAACTCTACCTAAGTACCCATACCTCTCTGCACGGCCCTCAAAACCTGAGATGTGAACTGAGTACCTCTGTCAGAAATGACAGAAATCGAAACTCCATGCAGTCGGACAATATCCCTGATGTAGATACCAGCTAACTTCTCTGAAGTATAAGTAGTACCAACCGGAATGAAGTGTGCGGACTTGGTCAGCCGATCCACAATGACCCAAATAGCATCAAAATCCCTTTAAGTGCGTGGAAGCCCAACTATAAAGTCCATAGTGATCCGCTCCCACTTCCACTCAGGAATTTCTAACCTCTGAAGTAGTCCACCTGGTCTCTAGTGCTCATACTTGACCTGCTGGCAGTTGAGACACCGTGCCACATACTCAACAATGTCTCTCTTCATACGCCTCCACCAATACTGCTGTCTCAAATACTGATACATCTTCGTGGCACCCGGATGACTGTAATACCGTGAGCCATGTGCCTCTACTAATATCAACTCTCGAAGGCCATCCACATTGGGCATACAAATACGGCTCTACATCATCATAACACCGTCATCACCAATAGTCACATCTTTGGCATCAGCTCGACGGACCCTTTCCTAAAGAACTAACAAGTGTCGGTCATCATATTGGCGAGCTCTAATCTGATCATAGAGAGAAGACCGGGAAACCATGTTGGCTAATATCCGAGGAGGCTCTGACAAATCCAATCTTACTAGTTGCCCTGCTAAGGCCTGAACATCACGTGCCAAGGGTCGCTCCGCTGCTGATAGATAGGCTAGATTCCCCAGATTCCCTTCTTGGCGACTTAGGGCATCGGCCACTACATTGGCCTTCCCCGGATGATATAAAATGGTGAGATCATAATCCTTGAGAAGCTCCAACCATATCCTTTGGTGCAAATTCAAGTCCTTCTGCCTCAGCAGATACTGCAAACTGCAATGGTCGGTAAAAATCTCACACTGCACCCCGTACAAATAATGGCGCCAAATCTTTAAGGCATGAACGATGGCAGCTAACTCAAGATCGTGCACTGGATAGTTCTTCTCGTGCACCTTCAACTATCTATACGTGGAGGCAATCACCCTACCGTCCTGCATCAACACCGTTCCGAAGCCAACCCTAGAAGCATCACAATAGACTGTGTAAGAACCAGAACCAGTAGGCAAGACCAATACCGGAGTTGTGGTCAATGCTGACTTGAGCTTCTGAAAGCTCTCCTCACACTCATCGGACCATCTGAATGGAGCACCCTTCTGGGTCAATCTGGTCAAGGGTGAAGCAATAGAAGAAAATCCCTCCACAAAGCGACGGTAATAACCCGCCAAACCAAGGAAACTCCTAATCTCCGTAGCTGAGGACGGTTTGGGCACTCAACACCACGTGCACCAAGAAAGCTAGCGAACCAAGCCAAAACTCACACTTGGAGAACTTTGCATAAAGCTTCTCCTCCCTCAACCTCTTAAACACAACCTTCAAATGCTGAGCGTGCTCTTCCTGGCTACGAGAATACACCAGGATGTCATCAATGAACACAATGACGAATGATTCAAGTAAAGGCTGAAACACGTTGTTCATCAAATGCATGAACGCGGCTGGGGCATTGGTCAGCCCAAATGACATAACCAGAAACTCGTAATGACCATATCTGGTCCTGAAAGCAGTCTTCGGAATGTCAGAATCCCGAATCTTCAACTGGTGATACCCATACCTCAAGTCAATCTTGGAGAACACCCTAGCTCCCTGAAGCTGATCGAACAAGTCATCAATACGAGGCAAAGGATACCGGTTCTTCACCGTAACCTTGTTCAGCTGCCTATAATCAATGCACATACGCATAGAACCATCCTTCTTCTTCACGAACAACACTGGTGCACCCGTGGGTGACACACTAGGCCGAATGAACCCCTTATCTAGGAGTTCCTGAAGCTGCTCTTTTAACTCTTTCAACTCTGCTGGGGCCATGCAGTAAGGTGGAATAGAGATAGGTTGGGTGTCCGGTACCAAATCAATACCAAAATCAATGTCCCTGTCAGGTGGCATGTCTGGCAGGTCCGTAGGGAATACGTCCGAAAACCCACGGACCACAGGAACAGAATCAATAGAAGGGGTATCACTGCTAACATCTCTCACAAAAGAAAGATAAGACTCACATCCCTTCCCAATCATACGCGGAGCCTTCAGGTAGGAAATCACCCTTCTAGGAACATACTCCACCGAACCTCTCCACTCAATCCTCGGCAATCCGGGAATAGCTAAGGTCATGATCTTGGTGTGACAGTCAAGAACAACATGGCATGGAGATAGCCAATCCATGCCCAAAATAACATCGAAGTCAACCTTGCTAAGCAATAATAGATTTGACCGGGTCTCCAGACCCCCAATAGATATAATACAGGATCGGTACACCCGGTCCAGCACAACAGTATCACCCACCGGAGTCGACACATGAACCGATGTGATCAAAGACTCACGGGGTAGATCCAAGAAATGAGAAAAGTATGAGGAAACATATGAATACGTGGAACTAGGATCAAATAATACCGAAGCATCTCGGTGGAAAAATTAGACAATACCTTTAATCACTGCATCTGAAACTATGGCATCTGGTCTGGCTGGAAGGGCATAAAAGCGAACCTGCCCTCCACCTGATCGACCTCCCCTTCTAGGGCAGCCTCTGACTGACTGGCCTCCACCCCTGGCTGCCTGAGCGGGTGGTGTAGAAACTGGTGCTGAAGCTGGAGGCTGGCTCCTCCGCTGGAATGAACTAACAGAAAGGCGGGGGCAATACCTCTTGATATGACCCGGATCCCAACACTCGAAGCAGCCTCTCGCAGCAAAAGACGGTGGGGGCTGAAGGGAACCCCTAGAACCAGAATAGCTGCTGGAAGAGCCATGTGCTGAAGAACCCTGAACCGATGGCGGCCGAGATGAGTTATGGGCTGGGAGGGCGCTGAATGATGAACGTCCGAATGAGAGCGACGGGGACCATGTCCTGATGAAGCACCACTGTAAACTGGACGAGCTGGCTGAGGAGGCCTGAATGTACGGCCTCTTCTATGTTGAGACTGACCTCCTGAGTGAACACCACCATAGCTACCAGATCATCGAGGCCTCTTGGCCTCCCTCTCAACACGCTTCTGGCGGTGCACAGACACAATCGCCCTGGCTATGTCAATTACCTCCTCAAAAGAAGCACCAGATACCCTCTATCTGGTAAAAAAGATCTGAAGTTGGTAGGTGAGACCGTCAATAAACCTCCTAATCCTCCCTCTGTCTGTGGGGACTAGCCAAATGGCATGCTGTGCTAACTCAGAGAACCTCATCTCATACTGCGTCCCTGTCATGTCTCCCTGACGCAACTACTCGAACACTCTGCGCATCTCCTCTCTGCGGAACTGTGGTATATACTTCTCCAAAAAATAGAATGGAGAACTGATGCCATGTAAGGGGCGCTGCATCAGCGGGTCTACGCCTTTCATAGGCCTCCCACCAAGCAAGTGCAGCTCCTGAAAACTGGAAGGTAGTAGATGGGACCCCACTGGCCTCTAATATTCCTGTTGTGCGTAGTATCCTCTGACACTTGTCCAAGAAGGCCTGGGCATCCTCGCCCTCTGTACCACTAAAACTATGAGGCTGGAGTCTGCTGAACCTCTCCAACCTACGCTGCTCATCATCAGCTAAAGCTGGGACCACATAATCCTGTACCGGAGCAATCTGCATCACTGGAACTGCCCCTGATGTCTGGAGTCCTTGGGTTACCTGCTCAGGTGTTCGGGCAGCTGGAGTCTAAATGCCTCCCCCGTCCTGAGCAGTGGCTGCAGTAGCGGACATAGCGATGACATGTGCCAAGCTGGTGCACACCGTCAAGATCTGGGCCAGGGTCTCCTGATGACCCAGGATCACAATGGGCACTGCTGGTGCCTGAGCCTGCCCCGCTGGAATCTCAGCTGTGGGGACCTGGTCCTGAGCAATTGGAGAGTCCACAGGTGTTGCCCCGGCTGCTGTGCGGGCTGAACCCCTCCCTCTACCACAACTTCGACCTCTGGCTGGTCTTGCTGGTGTCTGATCACTACTAACGGTAGCATGAGTCCTCACCATCTGTGAGAGAATGAAAACAACATAAGTTTAGTTCCCGAATTCAACAGAGTCGCACGATAGAATTCAACAATGAGGAATTTTCCTAAGGGTTATGTAGCCTCTCGAAGATAAGTACAGACGTCTCCGTACTGATCCGCAAGACTCTACTAAACCTTCTCATGACTGGTGAGACTTATTCAACCTAGGGCTCTAATACCAACTTCTCACGACCCATTACCGGAGTCGTGATGGCGCCTGCCGTAGAACAAGGCCAGCCACCCATTTATTTCTAAACTAGGTCCAATTACCAGTGAAATACCATTTTTAATAAGTCTGAAAATAATAACAATAAGAAATCTGAAGTTGGAACTATTTATGAAAAACAAAACTCAAATCCTACAAATCCCGGATCCAATGTCACACAATCATGAGCTGCTAATACATAATATAAATGAAAGAGGAACGACCAACATAGTCTGAAAAGTAAATAACGACAGGTAGAATAGAAAAGAGATGACGAGATCACGGTCGCCAGCTGCTACCTCGACAACTCCGATGGAAACTGTCAGCTACTCAATGACCAGAGCCGAGTCTCGATGTACCTGGATTTGCAAACAAGGTGCAGGGTATAACGTGAGTACACCAACTCAGAAGTAACGAACCCAAACTATGGGCTGAGAGGTAGTGACGGACTAAACCTTCGATGTTTGTGAACAACAGTACATAACTTGAACATGACAGTAATATGACAGAGAAATAAGAAAGATGCACCAAATTATGTCTGTAAACTCTACATACCAGTATGTGATCATAAGGAATCAGAAATGATATGTACATAGTATCCCTACTCTCACAAGGAAGTCCACTCAGTACCAGAATTGGCCTTCAGGCCCAGGGAAGGTCCATCTCGAAATCTGCATAAACCCAACTGACGTAGTCACCGAGTACTGAGGAAAAGGCCGTCCAGCCCCACGGAGAAGATCCATCTCCGGAACATATCACTCGGACAAGATCCATGTCCAAAGACGATCCATCCCTCAAGATATATATCAATAACTTCGGGCAAGATCCATGCCCAGGTAAAATCCATCCCTCAATATTTGTGCGCTCACTAGGGGTGTAAAGACTCCGGAGGGGCTCCTATAAGCCCAAGCGCTATATCAAGCCAACGAAGGCATGATTCAATGATCACTGCGGTGTGCAGTCCAATCTCATAACTGTCTCAATACCAGTCTCACGGCCTCACTCAGTCAATACCTTCCAGTCTCTCTTACAAGGATCAGAGATATAAGATTCAACCCAAAACAGTGATAACAGATAAATAAACTAACAATTATTGAAACTGAGGCATCAAATATATGCAATAACATGACTGAGTACATGAAAGCAAATATTCACAGATAGAGACATCAATAACTGACCATTCTGGTCTGAACATATTGGCTTGAAGCCTTAGCATCTATGCTTAACATGGTTTCTAATATATTCGAGGTAAATACCACTTTCACAGTACATGTATTAGCCTTGGATAATTGTTAGGCAGTACCATGGGATGAGCAAGGCCACAAATGTCCGGTGTAAGCCAGTCAACTTCCGCATCTGCGGAGTCCCGTCCGCTTCTGCGGGCCCGCACCTGTGGTTCCCCGTTCGCAGGTGCGGTCGCATCAGCAAAATGACACCAACAGCTGTTTTGCTGCAAATTCCAAGTCCAAACCTCTGTTAACCACCCGAAATCAATCCCGAGCCCCTCGGGACCCCAACCAAATTTACCAATACATCATAATTGATCATTCAAACTTAGTTACACTCTCGGAAACACCAAAAATAACATCAAAACACCAAAATCACATCGGATTCAAGCCTAAGAACTTTGAAATTTCTAAATTCCACCAACGACGCCGAAACTATCCAAAACACATCCGATTGACCTGAAATTTCGCAGGCATATCCAAAATGACATTACGAACCTGTTCCAACTTATAAAATTCCATTCCGACCCCGATAGCCTATTTTCCACTGCCGACCGGAAATCACCAAAAACTAACTTTTGCCAATTCAAGTCTAATGCTACACCGGGCATCACAAAAATATTCCGAACACACCCCTAAGTCCCAAATCACCTAACGAAGCTATCTGAGCCATAAAATTTGCATTCTGAGATCCTTTACCAATAAGTCAACTCCCAATTGACTTTTCCCACTCTAAAGCTACTTTTAGAGACTAAGTGTCACAATTCCTTCTTTAACCACTCCGAACCCGAGCTAACAAACTCTAACACATCACGAACAGTATAACCCAGCTATGAAAAGGCAGAAACAGTAATAATAATGCATGTTCTACGTAACGACCGTCTGGATTGTTACATAAATAAACCCAAGTAACTTACCTCGGTGATACCTCTTGATTCCCCCTTGTAAAACACCGCCCTAAGCTCAAAACCCGTTAAACAACAGTGAATAAAGGGAAAAAATTCGCGAAGTGTGGGATTGTATAGTTTCTGCCCAGGGATTCCGCACCTATGGTCCCTTAGTCGCACCAGCGGTTCCGCATGTGCGGTCCTAGGTGCGCATCTGCGAAAACCACTTAATCGCCCAAGCTTCACACCTGCGGGCTCGCAGGTGCGATCTCACTTCCGCACTGCGCTCAATGCACATGCCTCCATTTTTTGCATCTGCGACCATCACACCTGCGGCTCTCCATACGTAGGTGCGGCCACACCAAAAGAATTACACCATCAGATTTTCAGCAATTCAAACTTGACAAATTCAATCTTTTAACCATACGAAACACACCCAAGGCCCTCGGGACCTCAACCAATAATTCCAACAAGTCATATATCATTACCCAAACTTAGTCGAACCTCCGGAACACCCAAAACAACACCAAAATACCAAATCAACCTCGGATTCAAGCCTAAGAACTTCTAAACTTCCAAAATTCACCAATGATACCGAAACCTATCAAACCATGTCCGAATGATCTTAAATTTTGCACACACGTCACAAATGACACTAAGAACCTACTCCAACTTCCAAAAAAAAAATCCGACCCCGATACCTAATTTTTCACTACCGACCAAAATCGCCAAATTTCTAACTTTTGCCAATTCAAGCCTATTTCTACCACGGACCTCCAATTTACATTTTGGACACACTCCTAAGTCTAAAATCACCCAACAAAGCTAACCGAATCATAAAAATCTAAATCCGAATTCGTTTACTCATAAGTCAACTTCCGATTGACTTTTCTAACTTAGCTTCTAACTAAGAGACTAAGTGTCTCATTTCACTCCAAAACTACTCCGGACCCCAAACCTACCAACTCGATACAACTCAACACAGTTGAATAACACATAAATAAGCATAAATAGGGAAACGGGGCTATAACTCTCGGAACAACCGACCGGGTCGTTATAGTAAAGGACTCAACATGTAAGTCTGAATAGCTCTGTGAATCATTTCATATTTATAATGTCATGGATATGGGTATAAATGGCGTACCATGCATAGGTATATGCGTACATAACATCTTCAAGCCTCTGTGCATCCCATCATATCATCTCGGCCATTGTGGGAAAATCATCAATGCATACCAGCTGATCAAGTGGTGGTGCGTATATTATGCCATAACCTTTTTCCATATCCCATATACATATAATACACGCGTATATAACACCATATGGTCATGGGTCAATGTACATGTATAAATTCATGAAATGCATAAGAAGTACGTTAATAAGATATCTCGGAATGTCGTAAGTCATTACGCCTTTGATTAATATCATGAAATAGACTTTATTAACTTACGTATTTTCTGAGACCCATGAACAGATGATAGAATAATAGGACACATGGGGAATCAAGAACATAGACACCTCTAGCATTTCTATGAATAGAGTCATTTATGAAATTTGTGCATTTACGCGTTTCGTTTGTCTCGTATGGATCATGCCAAAAGGAAAGAAGGGATAGCCATAACATACCTGAGCCGATTCTCTTCACAATCCCTCTAACACACGTCTTTTTCTAAAAACACGTAACGACGGATTGAAGTAGGAAAAATCCGTACGATATTCTTGAGAAAGATTACACCGTACTCCCTTAGATTCGCAAACCTCGCGTTGCTAAGTAGTCTTGTATGGCTTTTGTTGAAGCACATTCCATATGATATCTCTCTTTGTGAATTTAATCATAATTTTGTTTGATACTTGTTGAGGCTTTCTTTCCTTACTTTGTAGAGACATAAGCCTTCCCTTAAGTGATTTAGAAAGGTTTTTTAACCTTAGTGGGTGCGGGCCCCACATATGTGATGACTAAGCCACAAAACTCTCTTAATGTGTCATTTTGCTTCATGAAGTAAGAGTCATTTGTTAGTCTTTGATCCACATTTCATTGATGCCACGTTTGAGGGCTTATTAAGCCCATCCAATTATCTTAATTACTTAGTTAATCTCCGGTAAAAATTCATAATTATCTAATTATCCACATAATTAAGAATTATTTCAAATTACTTAAATTACTACTCACTATTAACACACTTTATGTATCCTACTATCATGATCATGTGGTACCTTGATAACACTAGTCCATAAATATCGGGTATTATAGCTTAGACTTTTATCCCAAAATGTCAAACTTCGGCGAAACTCAGTTTCTTCGATTCACTCACCCTCTCACAGTCACGAATTTACTTATCACTTATTTGAAATAGTATAATACTTATAATCTTAAAATAATCTCATTCTCGAACTTACGTCGATTAACTTACCACTACACTTTAATGTACGAAATATCTCATTTTCCAACTTGACGTACTTTCACGTACGAAAACATGAGATGTAACAAATAGTCTATCAGCTCATTATGCTAATGCATTACATCACCAGATCTATCGTTACTGAGGTAAATTAGATTACGGAATAAGTCAGTGTCTAAGTAGAGGTAATTCCTAAGAGGAGCTAGCTTTGCTGCCTATGCAGTATATAAGTGTTTTTGCCAAAAGCAAACAAGAAATGCAACTTTGTTATAAAATAATGATTGTAAAGTAAATAAACTGTAGACAAGTATAGAGAGAGAGAGATTGATATCTTATTGAACTTTCAAACTAATGTATATAAAGAACTGAAATATCCTCTATTTATAGAAGAAAGGAAGCAGTTGTGAAGCTTTTCAGGAAGCAGCTGCAAGGCTTTTCTTCAGCTGCTTGTAAGTTGTCTGCATGAGCTGCTTGCAACCTGCCTGCATCAGTTGCTTGTAGATAAGCTTCAACAGAGTACTAAATGGATAATCTTATTCAGGAAGATTAACTATAGAGGAGTAATAAATGGACATCCACAATATAATAATTTCATAACACTCCCCCTTGGATGTTCATTAAAGATAATGTGCCTCGTTAAAACCTTACTAGGAAAATCCCAGTGGGAAAAATCCTAGTGAAGGAAAAAGAGTGCATATATTTAGTAATACGCATTGCTAGGTGCTTCATTAAAAACCTTATAAGGAAAACCCTGTGGGAAAAAACCTTAATAAGGTAAAAAAGAATGCATCGCGTATTTTACACCCCCTGATGAAAACCTTGTTTCAAATATTTGAGTCTCCGCATTTCAATCTTGTATACCATCTTCTCAAAAGTTGAAGTTGGCAGAGATTTAGTGAATAAATCTGCCAGATTGTCACTTGAACGGATTTGTTGCACATCAATTTCACCATTTTTCTGAAGATCATGCGTGTAGAATAATTTTGGTGAAATGTGCTTCGTTCTATCTCCTTTTATGAATCCTCCCTTCAATTGGGCTATGCATGCAGCATTGTCTTCGTATAAAATTGTGGGTCTTTTCTCACATTCCAGACCACATTTTTCTCGAATAAAATGAATTATTGATCTCAACCATACGCATTCCCTACTTGCTTCATGAATAGCTATTATCTCAGCATGATTTGAAGAAGTAGCAACAATAGATTGCTTTGTGGAGCGCCATGATATGACAGTTCCTCCACATGTAAACACGTACCCGGTTTGAGATCTAGCTTTATGGGGATCAGATAAATAACCTGCATCAGCATAACCAACAAGATCTGCACTATCTTTGTTAGCATAAAATAAACCCATATCAAGAGTTCCTTTAAAATATCTCAATATATGCTTAATCTCGTTCCAATGTCTTCGTGTAGGAGAAGAACTATATCTTGCTAGTAAATTGACAGAAAATGCTATGTCGGGTCTTGTAGCATTAGAAAGATACATTAGTGCACCAATTGCACTGAGATAGGGTACTTCGGGACCAAGGAGTTCCTCGTTCTCTTCTGGAGGTCGGAACAAATCCTTATTCACTTCAAGTGCTCGAACAACCATTGGTGTACTCAATGGGTGCGCTTTGTCCATGTAAAAGCGTTTTAAGACCCTTTCTGCATAGGCAGATTGATAGATAAAGATCTGGTCTGCTAAATGTTCAATTTGCAAACCAAGACAAAGTTTTGTCTTTCCAAGATCTTTCATCTC
>MDKH01220822.1:0-18764 GCA_005239495.1 Nicotiana undulata | reverse complement strand
CGCATTCGTGCGTCGCATTTACAATGTAGATTCAGGCATCAGATGGTGATGCGACTCAAATGCAAACCGCATTTGAGATATGCGATCGCATATTTGACCGCATTTCACTCATTAAACTTGACTCAACTTTCTGTTGCGGTATGCGATCTCTGGGCTCGAAATGCGATTCGCATGTTGCATATGCGATCGCATTCGGCCATTGCTCCCCTCTTTTCTCTTCTTTACTCTCTTTTGCTCAATTTCACTCCAATTTGACCTTAACCACTTCATGGCATCATTTTCCTGCAAATAGAGCAATTATACACTGATAGTAACCTCAAATATCCATTGAGCAACACAAAATCTACTGAAAATAGGCCAAAATGAGTGGTAAAATTGCCACTCATCACTTAGGAAATGGTGTCTAACATCTATGTGCTTGGTTCTCTTATGATGAACCGGGTTCTTCGTCATGCTAATTGCACTAGTGTTGTCACAGAAAATAGGAATGCATCCAACCTCTATACCAAAATCCATGAGTTGTTGCTTGATCCATAGCAACTGAGCACAGCATGAGGCTTCAGCCACATATTCAGCCTCAGCAGTAGACAAGGCTACTGAATTTTGTTTCTTGGTGGACCAAGACACAACGCAAGATCCCAAAAAGTGAGCCATGCCTGAGGTAATTTTCCTGTCAACCAGGAAACCTGCATCAACTTATCCTACAAGGTCGAAATTACTACCTTTAGGATACCAAAGACATAAATAAGTAGTGCCATTCAGATATCTCAGAATTCTCTTCACTGCAGTTAGATGGGACTCATTTGGATTTGCCTGAAATCTAGCACACAGTCCTACACTGAACACAATATCAGGTCTGCTGGCAGTGAGATATAATAAAGACCCAATCATCCCTTTGTATAGCTTTTGATCAACGGATGAACCAGGTTCATCCACATCTAATTTTTGTAGTTGTGGCTATGGGGGTGTCAATTTCTTTTGAGTCTTCCATTTTAAATCTTTTGAGAAATTCTTTCACATATTTTTATTGTTGGATCATTGTTCCATTTGAGTTTTTCTTGATTTGCAAGCCTAAAAAGAAGTTTAGCTCACCCATCATACTCATCTCAAACTCACTCCCCGTAAGTTTAGCAAATTCCTTACTCAATTTTTCAGAGGTTGCCCCAAATAGGATATCATCCACATATATTTGCACAACCAGAAGATCCTTACCTTTTTCTTTTAAGAACAAGGTACTGTCAATTTTTCTTAGTTTGTATTCATGTTCTAGCAGAAATTTTGATAGCCGTTCATACCATGCTCTTGGTGCTTGTTTGAGTCCGTACAAAGCCTTGTCGAGTTTGTATACATGGTCAGGTGACTCCTTGCTTTCAAAACCTGGAGGTTGTTTGACAAATAATTCCTCCTTTAGATAGCCATTGTTGTGCACAAAGCATTTGCATCCAAAATCCCTAAGGTGGGATATGTTGGGCTTTCTCCCTTTAAGTAATTCATAAGAAGTTTTCTCTACCAGTGGTCTGGTCATGCATCTATTTATTATGTAGCATGCAGAATTTATTGCTTCTGCCCAGAAGTTGTGGGGTAGTTTTCTATAAAGAATCATGATTCTAGCCATATCTTCAAGAGTTCTGTTCTTTCTTTCAACAACCCCATTTTTCTGTGGGGTTCTAGGGGCAGAAAAGTTGTGATTTATACCATGTTCATCACAGAATTCAGCGAACTTTGCATTCTCAAATTCAGTACCATGATCAGATCTTATTGATGCTAGTTGATTTCCTAACTGTTTTTGAGTTTTTCTAACAAATGAAGTGAACATAGCACCATTACATATTTCTTACCACCTCTACTCAGAGTTCTCATAGGACCACATAGGTCCATATGAACCAGTTCCAACGTCCTGGTGGTGCTGACCATTTTCTTGTTTTTGAATGAGGATCTTACTTGCTTTCCCCTTTGCCTCACAAACTTTGTCTTCCTTGAACTTAATGTTAGGAAGCCCTACCACTAAGTCCTTAGAGACTAATTTGTTAAGCTGATTCAGACTCGCGTGACCAAGTCTTTTGTGCCAAAGGAGGGGATCACTGTCCAACACACTTAAGCAAGTGAGTTCATTTTCTGATAGTGTGGACAAGTCTATTACATAGATGTTATTCATTCTTTTTCCCTGCAAAACAATCTTGTCAGTAAGCAGGTTAATCACAAACATTTTGTGGAAGTGAAAGCAACCAGGTTACCTCTGTCACACAATTGTGACACACTGATCAGGCTATATTTCAAGCCATCTATCAAGTACACATATTCAATGGAACGTGTGTCATCCTTACCTACCTTACCAACCCCAATAATTTCACCTTTCTTTCCATTTCCAAAGGAGAATTTCCTCATTTGAGGTTTTCAAGTGAAAGGAACTGTTCCTTGTTTCCTATCATATGTTTTGAGCAGCCACTATCCAAGTACCAAATTTGGTTGCTTCCTCTCACTTGAACCTACAAAAAGAAATCAGGGTTAGTTTTAAGAACCCAAACTAGTTTGGGTCCTTTTCTATGAGAGAAAGGATGAATTAAGCTTTTTTTGGCCCAATTTGGTAACTAGTTTTTCTTTTAACAAAGCTCGCATTTCTTCGATTGGCCTGCTCTTTTGCAGTACACTCAATTTTGTAATGACCAGTCTTACCACAGTGGGTGCAAATTTTATTCTCAGGGTGAGATACTTGCTTTTGGGATCCCACTTGGGCAATTGACTCCCAAAGCCAAGTCCTCTCCGGTTGCTACTATGATTTTCTTGAAGCCATGTCAAGGCATCAGAGGATTTATTCCATTTACAAGTTCGATATAATTCATGTTTGACTTTACCAAGTTCTTCTTTAAGTGTCCTTATCTATTCATCCTTAATATACATATTATCCTTTAGTTTTCCCACATTTTCTTCTAACATGATATGAGAATGATCAACAATCTTTTTACTAGTTCCTAGCTTTAATTTTAAGTTTTCAAATTTTAGCTCTAGAATCTTAGTTTCCAAGTGGATGAACCTGGTTCATCAAGATAGTGTTTTTCTTTTCAGATTCACTTACTCTGATTTCCAGGTTGATGCATTTTTCTTTTAGCATTGCACACTCTTTAGAGAGTTGTTCTTTCTCTTTGGTTGTTTCTTCGGAATCATCCATGAAAGTAGCAACTCAGAGAGTTTTTCTTTAGATAGGAATTTTATTTTGTTTTTGAGATGGGATATACTTACCTCTGGTTCTTCATATGATTCCTCATCAGATTCACCAATTGCCATGAGCGCTTGTTCTTCATTCTCACCATCTTTTGATTTTTCATCTGAGCTTTCCCCCCAAGCAGCAACCATAGTTTTTGTTGTGGTTTTCTTAGGTTGGACCAGTTCCTTCTTCCTGTTCCTTCTTTCAAATCTCTCCTTTTTCCATTCCACTTCCCACTGGGGACAGTTCTTGATATGGTGGTCAGTCTTTCCACACTTGTAGTATCCCTCGTTGGTTGGCCTTTCTGGAGCTTTTGCTTTGTTGTAGTTTCCACCTCTTGAGATGCCCTTCTTCCTTATGAGAAAGTTTATGAATTCTTTGGTAATCATTGCCATCTCGTCCTCCTCCATATCTTCTCCCTCAGTGATTCTCAGTGCTAGACTCCTTTCCTTCTTTGGAGCATCCATTTTCATTGTATGCCTTCTAAGTTCATAGGCAGTAAGATTTCCAATTAGCTCGTCCAATCTGAGGGTTGCCATATTTTTGGATTCCTGGATAGCAGTGATTTTACTTTCCCGGGAAATTGGTAAGACACTTGTCAGGATCTTCTCTACCCTGTCCTCTTCAAGAATGACTCTACCAAGAGACTTAAGTTCATTTGTTAGAGTTGTGAACCTTATGTACATCTCTTGGATTGTCTCTCCTTCTTTCATAGTGAAGTTTTCATACTGAGAGTATAGTAGAGTACCTCTTGATCTTTTCACTTGAGGTGTTCCTTCGTGGCAGTGGTGCAGCTTTGAATCCTACTATACTCGTCTGGACCTAGTCCACAAACCAGCCACTTTTTGGCCTTAGTATTTTTCTCCCATTTCTTCAGATCATCAGCAGTGCAGTCAGCTTTAGTTTTTGGTACATCTACTCCTTCAGCAGTCTTCTTCATGGTGGCTAGAGGACCATTAGTGACTATGTCCCAGAGTTCATAGTCTTCTCCAATCAAGTGATCCTTCATCATGTTCTTCCACCAGGAGTAATACTGGCCATTAAAGAGTGGTGGCCTTGCAGTTTATTGGCCCTCCCAGTTTCCAGGTGGTGCACTCATTTTGATCTTTTCCAAGGTGTTAACCTTTTCAAGGATAACCTTCTCTGATACCAATTGATATTTTATACGTCAATACCACACAAGAGGGGGGGTGATTTGTGTGGTGTCCAATTTTCGAGTGCAGTCTTTATAGAAGAACATGGTTCATCTTGGTGTTCCAACTTCTACAGTTTGCGGAAAAGTAATTGTAGAATTTAAAGAGCACAGCAATTTTACGTGGAAAACACCTGGCTCAAAAGGTGAAAAAACCATGACCTACTTCCCAGTAGGATTTTCCCAAACTCTTCACTATGTCAATGAGCCAAATAACATTTACAAAATAAACACTTTTGTAAACCTAAGAACTAACTCTAATCCCTTTGTGGTAAACTAGCCTCTAGCTAATTGCGACAAACTTCAAGTTAACTCTAACTTGAACAGTGTGTACCTATTACAATTGCTTCTAGATAAAGCTGAAAGATACAATGTGTAATCACCTACTACAACCAACTAGACTCAAAAGACAACAGATGGAACTGGTTCTTCTAGCTGGTTCAAAGAGCTTTTATGTCGCACAAGGATTCTGCTTGCAAAATTGCTTTGATAATTTTACTTTCAGTTCTTGTTTCACTTCTGTGTTTGTGCGTCAATTCTTCAGCAGGAATGCTTCAACATTTTATAGAATCAGTAGTTAAGATGTTGTTGTTCAGTTCTAATGCAACTCTTCCTTGGTGGAAGAGTTTGTGTTTATCTCAACTTTCTTGATCTTGATTCTATCCTACCTGAAATTGAACTCCATCTTCCTATCAATTTGCAACCGTTTCGCTTAGGAGATAACCTCTTAGTTCACAGATAATGTCTATCTCCTGTGCATGGACGCTTCTCTTACCAATGGGTCTGTTTGACTATGTTTGCCCTGATGGACCTGGTTCAACTGGGTTGGCATTTTTCAATCTCCAAAACCATGTAGTGACTTGATTCAATATGCGGCCCGCACATCACTTTTGTGGTTGCAAACTTGCCGATTTCTGCCCTTCTATGGGTTTTTGTCATCTTTTCCGTGTTCTTGATTCTTCAAGTCTAGTATGCTGCAAAACTACATAAGAAATAACTTAAAATTCTTTAAAAGACAAGCGAAAGTCTATGTAACTAATATGAAAAGTGTCTCAATTCTACCGCACATCAGTTCACTCGTTCCATTTAGAGCCACATTAACACCTTATACAGTCTAACAATAATTTATGGCATAATCTTTGTGAGAAGACAACTTTAGTAAAAGTATTGTCTCTACTCACCTTGATTTCTTACTTTTGAATACTTTCGTTTGCTCCAGTCCAATGGGTTCAATTACCAAACAAATCTATACATATTAAATTAAAGAATCAATACTAGAAGTTCCAAGATTTCTAAAATATATAAACCCTAGGTTTTATTCTTCTCTCCCTCTAGGTTTCATCTTTAATCTAAGTTTTTGTAGTTTTTTCTAGGAGAAATTATCAACCATAAACCTCTCTAATAATTGTGGTTGAAAGCGGTTACGAAACTTACCTTGAATCGCGAAACCCAAGGTTAGTGGAGAGACCTTGTTCTTGAGTTCTTATTGAGAATCTAGTGATTTTGAGTTGGAATACTCTTAGAATTGATGTTTGGAAGTAGTATTGTAACGTTAATCGCATTGAAAACTCACCTTAGGTAGTATGAGAACTCATGGATGACTTGAGGATGAGAGGAGAGGTTTAATCTTTAAAGAATAAGGCTATTTTCTCTCTTCCCGTCCCTTTTATTTAAATCTCACTTCTTTGGCGTCACAGTCTGCGCCAAGCACCACCCAAAGTTCCCAAAATACAATTATTTAGGATTTTTGCATTTTGATTCGCGCCTGGTACACCCCTAGGCGCCCAAAACATGACCCATTTTTACGACAAGATAGTTTCCACTAAAAGGCCTACAACCTTTTATAGGAACATCAAAATGACAAACAGTTTGAAGTGTTAGAAACTAGACTTCAAGGGATTTCTTTCTATATATATCTCAAAGCTCAATTTATTATATATTGATAGATATTCTCATTGAAACTTAGGTCATGTGCGGGTAAGGTCATTTTCATCCCTTAAAGAACTCCAATGGATTCGAATTTACTCTTCTCCTCTTATAACCATCCATTCAACCTTCTAAACATAAGATTTATGTATTTTATGCCTTCATAACTTTTCTCACATCTTTGTATCCCACTTAGAGCTTGAGCGAGAATATAATACTCAGCAAATTATTTTTCCCGGGTCTTTACAATCTTCCCCCCTTATATGACATTCGTCCTCGAATGTCGTATGGGTAACTTAAAGTTAAAACTCCTTTCATTCGCTCTCTGTATCTTTTTCATAGTTTACCTAAAACGCAAAATTTGGCCGACACTTTAAATTTCTTATAATTGTTATAGTTCCTCCGTTGGAACTAGAGAAACTACAAAATTTTCAACCCATCAAATCTTAATCATTTATAGCCCATACGACTATCCAACTACAACCCAAAATCAAGGATGCCCTATCACACATATCTATCAAAACTTGTACATATATGGTTAGAAATACTTTTCGAAACTTGAAATAGTTACATGCCTCTTCCTCAAATAAATGTTGGTACTTTTTCTTCAAGTCCTCTTCGGCTTCCCATGTAACCTTTTCTAAGACTTTCTTTAGTCTATAATTTCTTAAGGATATTATAGAGCATGACTTTATGTATATAGATATTTTGTGACCTTTAACAGAAATTATATAATACTAAAACCAATATAAGTTCCCTTATATATCGTATGAAGCTACCATACAAATATAATTTCACAATAACCTCCCTTGTTTGTGATTCAACCTCTATGCTCGAATTAGACACTATTACTATTCTGGTTCGCGACATGACCGCACTCACTATTCCACTTCTCTTCTAATTCTTTCATCATGAAAAGACACATATAGGTTGGGAAATTCACCATCTATTGTAGGTCTGCTCATAAAAATCATAAAGTTACATCGGAAACATGACTCATATTTAAGCATTTTTTTCTTGATTTTTTTTTTCTGACAAAAAGTTTAGGGGGATTGAGACATCACCTCCCTTTTCTTCTCAGAGTAAAAGTACTTTCCTTATAGATCACACATTTATGATATACCATATTTTTTACAATCTCAATCTCAGGACGTCATTCTTCCACATAGGACTATTGTTGACCTTTAATCATTTTATATCTAACATTCCTTTTATCCAGCTTGGGTCTTAGGATATCACTTATCTTATCAGGTTCGCTATATCAATTTGGCCACTCGGCCCTATGCCCACTTGATTGTTACAAATAAAACTACTAACAATATCTAACTTTGTGAGTTACATATTCTGCGGATAGACTGTTATCCACCTATATATGGCTTGTGACAAGTGGTGACACATAAACTCTAGAACATCCATGTATGTTCTTCATCTTCTCATATTTTCTTTCTTCTTGAAATTACCCAAAACATAGTGGTGATCTTCTATCATCCTTGGGATTACTGCAATTTAACGTCTGTCACGCTTCATTTATTGGCACCATTCTCGAGTTTATCACTTAATTCTTTGTATGACAAGCACATGTGAGGGTTGTGGCATTGCATAGCTTAGGCGCACTAGCATACCTTTCTTTAGCTTTTGCACCAAATTTTTTTATATAATTGTATGCATCCTCACATAACTCTTTAACGATTAATATTCTAGTGCTATTGTAGCCTCTCAGGTTATTCACTTTAAGAACTCCATCCCTTGGTTTTGATCTATATGTGCGCTCATGATATCCCTTTTCTGCGACATTTCTCATGTCGCTCTCTTAATCCATTGATACACTCTAATCTACTACAACTTTCATGGTGCCTTTATATTACTTTTTGTATTTAACCCACATCGTGCAACCACCTTTAATATTTGTGTATACGTTTGGACTTGTCATATACTTTGATGATTGTTTACTATCCAACGATAAATGGTTTTGTCTTTGATCCTTAAAAGAGGATGTCAATTCGCTTTTTTCTATGAGTCTATGGTTCTGACACCATAAACATTGCAATTATATGTACTTACTATCCATTTGTTTCTCAGATGGATGATGTCTTTCTTGTTGGGCCAATCTCATACCGTTTTTATTTATCACGATTCACCTTTGAAAGTATTGGATTTGTTTTTTACCCTTCTTTGTGCTTCATAGGATTCTTCCTTAACTGCAGATGTTTCACTTTAGTAACCTAGTAATCAATCATTATCCTCGTAAGGAGATATTACTTTCATGCATACATATCCATTTACTTTGATACTTACCTCGTATATATATTTTTCGAGTACTAACCATTGGTCTAGATTTATCTTAGTATTGTCAACATCTCTTTGAATGTGCCTCCACGCGGATTTAATCATTCTACAATATTAAAGACTTCCTTGATTTAATACTTCATAGATGAACCTTGTCTCTATTCATTACTGCATCTCTTAATACCACTAGTTAGTCATGATCTCATATAGTGGCTTATTTTCTTCTAGTTATCTAGCTCTTTAGGATATACTTTCTTATTTCATCGTCTAGCTAGTGTAATGCCTAACACCTGATCACTTATTTTACCAATTGGCTCACTCATCCTAGGCCCTCTTGGTTCTTATTGTATCTGAACTTTATGACACTAAAAACTACTAACCTTTTGTCTAAACATCATGTACCATCCAATTTATTGAAATAGATTTCACATATCACATTCAAATCAACTTGATACTATTTCTTTAATGTTCTATTCTATTTGAGTCACATTTAGATGAACTTGAGAAAGTGAGGCTCTTCGAGGAACTCATACACCAACTCTCAAAATATGTTGTGTTGGTACAACTATATGTGTGCACCATAGAAAAATATATGTTTTATTTAATCTTACCTTTTTGATTGCATACATTTACGAAATTTCTTGGAGTATCTCAAAATTAAACTTCTAGCGGGAAGGCTAACATTTCTGATATCTTTCCCCTTAGGGCTTGACTTTTATGAATCTTTCTCTGATACTATGGTACCTTAGCTAGAACGAACATCTTTCTTATTAAAATATATAATTATCATATATTCTCATTATGTATATGCCTACATGCTATAAATTCTGGGTTAGCTTGTTAACATGCGATTATTCTCAAGCTCAACCTTAAGTCATATTGGGCACCGTTGGCGATGGATTCAAGTCACCTCATACAATATCTCTAAATCTTTCATAACTATACTAGCTTCAAAACATATCAGTATCACTTTAAGAACCTTATGGCCATAAGCCAACCCATCACACTTGTATCTTATAGGAAGTATATTGCTCGCTTTATTCAGTGTACTAGAATTAATTCTCTCCATAATGCAAGGATGACTTTTCGTATTTTGTGAGTTTTCTTTTCCCTTAAGAGAATTCCTTGTAATGTATATTTCCCCTCTCTTATATATCCTCTTGTTCTTTGGTACTCGTGACTAGGCATCATATCTTCAAAGAGTTTGGTATTTCCATTCTGTCGTGGTTAACATCATGGTGGTAATTTATCTCAATTTTGAAATCCCGAGGTCATGTCTTTTTGTACTTCTCAAACTCTAGTAGATCATGCATGCGCTTCAAAAGATTTATTCATTGTGTTACTCATAGGTTCTCATAAAAACAGTAAACTACATGTTTCTTCTTATCATCTTCATCATCTAGAGGACATTCTTTGATGGGACAAAGTACTCACTGCAACTACCATAGGTTTTACTCTGACCCCAGTACATGACTTATTAGCATCGTTGTTTTGAACAAAAAATTGATCTCAACTTAGGGAAGCAAATCCTGATATGTCTTTCTTCTATCTAATCACTTCATGTTAATAGTGGCATATACCATGACTGCCTTCTTGGTATCTAAATTAAATCTGGACATAGCTTAGGGATATAGTCTTTCGTCGTGTTACTACTAACTTTAATAGCACCAACTCCTCGTGAGTTTCATAATAACTCTGACCTTATTGAAGGCATCATCACCTCATCTCTTCAGTACAAAGTCTTTGGCATATTTATGATAGCTCTAATTTGTTACAGTTTTGAATCATGTCATCTCATCATTACCGCATTCTCCCTTTCGGGGCTACTTTTCTTGGTCAGCACCCGACTTAGCCTTCATTCTCCCTTAAAAGCAATTAGCATCATAAATCACCTCATTCATTGACGGAGATGTCTCGCTAGCTTTTCTTCTTAAAGTCTCTAATCGAATAGGTATGTTAATTATTCTATTGATCGACGGAAACATGAGTCTGATTCTCACTTTAAGCTTTAATGCACGATCTAGAGTAAGAAAGAATAGAAAACTTTTCTTAAATGTTTGTAGACCCTCGTTTATAGAAGTGGGGCACTCTGAACGATAAATGAGACTCTACTGACATGGCTTCATAGACCACTAGGACTCCTTAAACCTGATGCTCTGATACCAAGTTTGTCACGACCCGATTTCTAATGAAGTTGTAACCGGCACTCGGTTTCTTAACACCGAGCGAACCATCTTGGCTTTTCTATTATGTTCTATTTCTATTATGCAATGCATCTCAACACAATTCGATATGATTTAAGGTAAATATTTTTCTGAATCTTCAAATGAAATAATATTCTGAAAAGAAATGCATTCCTGCTATCTTGAATACATTGAAAAACAAATGTAATGTAAAGTGGACCCATGACTCTGTTCTGACTATGTCTATGAAGCTTCTAGGAAATACGAAAATAATAAAACAAAATTCTGGAATCAACGAACTCCAAGAACTAAAATGGAGCTCACAAAATCTTCTGGTAATGGGAGGAGATTATCCTAGCTCGTAGCATGCTTACCTGCAAAATTTGTGCCTACATTGACATGTGTCAATATAGGTTCCTATGAAGAGAACGTCAGTACACCACAGCGGTGCTCAGTAAGTAAAGCAATTCTCCCACTAAAGATGGAGCGAGACTCTGAAAGAAGTATGTATGCTTGATAAAGAAAATTCTAAAAGCTTTCTGATAAAGAGTTGAAACCGACAACTCATATATCTATTGCAAAATTCTTCTTGATGTCATTCATGAAAAATTCTCTCTTTTCTTTTCTCTTCTTTTCTGAAAAAAATATAAAATTTAAATAGATAAATATATAAACTTTCTCGGAACAATCTTTGTAAATTTTGTAAAGCATTTTCTTTCTTTTTTTCTTTTTTAGGGAGTTCCATTGATTCTGACATTCTTTCTGATTCTAATTCTGAAAATGTCACCATATGATCGGTATGATGGACGATCCCAGCCCGATTGCCAGGACCCCATTCATGTGGTGCCTAACAGTTCAAGGTTCTAGCATGATCGCGTTCTTGTGTTTACCAGGGCACTTCTATCATAGTGTCTGAACCAACGGTACACTAATCTCCTACTCTGGCACGAGTAATTTCGGGGTAACATAAACCACTATAGGCTATGAACCCTTCTCAGAGATCTAAGGAAAGTCCCAAAATATTCTTCTGAGTAATTCTTACATCACAAAATTTAAAACAATGATATATCTTCACAGTTTTCATCAAAACAATTTCATAAAATCATGTAAAAGATATTTCTATAGTCTATACATTAAAGAAATATTTGCAAGTCATGAATGCATGAGACATGATTTATGGAACAACAGTCTATTCTTGAGTTATTAATAATGATAATAATCTAAGATCTTTTCTACAATTCTAATGGAGAATGTGAGTTCACTCGCTCCATTCAGAGCCCACATTAACACCCTATGCAGTCTAACAATAACTTATGGCATGATCTTTGTGAGAAGACAACTTTAGTAAAAGCATTGTCTCTACTCACCTTGATTTCTTGCTTTTGAATACCTTTGTTTTCTCCAATCCAATGGGTTCAACTCACTAAACAAATCTATACATATTTAATTTAAGAATCAATACTAGAAGTTCCAAGATTTCTAAAATATAAAAACCTTAGGTTTGATTTTTCTCTCCTTCTAGAGTTCATCGCTAATTAAAATTTTTGTAGTAGTTTCTAGGAGAAAATATCAACCATAAACCTCTCTAAGAATTGTGGTTGAAAGCGGTTACAAAACTTACCTTGAATTGTGAAACCCTAGGTTAGTGGAGAGACCTTGTTCTTTAGTTCTTGTTGAGAATATAGCAATTTTAAGATGGAATACTGTTAGAATTGATGTTTGAAAGTAGTATTCTAACGTTAATCGCATTGAAAACTCACCTTAGGTAGTATGAGAACTCTTGGATGACTTGATCAGGATGAGAGGGGAGGTCTAATCTTTAAAGAATGAAGCTATTTTCTCTCTCCCCGTCCCTTTTATTTCAATCTCACGTCTTCGACGTCACGGTCCACGCCCAGTGCCACCCAAAACGCCCCAAATAAAATTACTGCTGATTTTGGTCTTTTGATTTGTGCCAGGCGCACCCCTGGGCGCCCAAAACGTGGTCCATTGTTTATTTACAGGATAGTTTCTAGTGAAACGCTTATAACTTTTTATAGGAACATCGAAATGACGAACGATTTAAAGTGTTAGAAACTAGACTTCAAGCGCTTTCTTTTGATATATAGCTCAAATCTCAATTCATTATATATTGATAGATATGCTCATTGAAACTTAGGTCATGTGCAGCTAAGGTCATTTTCATCCCTTAAACAACTCCAATAGATTCCAATTTACTCTTCTCCTCTTATAACCATCCATTCAACCTTCTAAACATAAGATTTATGTATTTTATGCCTTCACAACTTTTCTCACATCTTTGTGTCCCACTTAAAACTTGAGCGAAAACAAAATACTTGGTGAAAGCTTTTTTTTTTTCGGGGCTTTACAATCACCGATAGACCCTCTGCTGATAGTTACAATAGTGATTAAAGTACAACCCACCCACCCCAGCCACCCAATAAGAAAAAGGCACGTAGAATCCAAAATTTTATTCAACATAAAACTGGTCCAGGTAGAGTTTTCATTTCTCTTGCTTTCTAAGGTTACAAAGATGCTGGAGGATTGGTTTATGCCCATTCAGAAGCCAACCGCACGTGTTGTTGCTAGAGAAAATTGAGCTTGGTAAAATGCAGTATGTCTTTTCTTTATAGCCTAAATGTAAGTATGCCTATTCTACCATACCAAGGTAGCTTTTATTTAATTATTTCGAGTCTAATTTTTAATCGAGCATATTCGCCTGAAACAAAAGGTCTCGAAGCGAATTATGTTATTCGTCATACTTCAAATCCTACTTCATCCATACTATTTTTATTATATTATCTTCATTGAAATCTTTGCCTTAACTTCTTTATTTGGTTTGAGCTAAAGAATTTTCACTCCCATGGGCTAGACGATATTTCATTTAATTCTACGTAGAGCATATACCAAGGAGTAATTAAGAGGAATTTATCTTTCAAGTCACTAAACAATCAATATCTCCACATATCACCCCAGTTTCAAGTTGATGTTCCTTTTAGGTATTCTTATCATTAGATCTTTCATTATTATTCTAAATAAATTAATCATAAATTCAAGGATCAATTAATTAAGAGGGATATATCGTTTAAAGTCATTAATTAATCAAGATTAGTGCGCATCAACCAACGCACTACAAGCGGAAATATTGTTTTAGAGTCGTGTTAATCCTACACTAGCTAGGAGCACCTCAATAAAAACACTAGATAACTAAAGGTGGTGTCACTTTTCATCATATAATTGTGTAGTGGAAAAATCGAAATAGAGTTATTTATTTTGATTCTGTAGTGGTTTTGGAGTACTTTATTCGGTATCACAAATGGTAAAATCCTTATTATAGTGAAACCAGTTGTTCCTTTGGGGCCGTGGTTTTTCCCCTATTCAAAAGGATTTTTCATGTAAAAATCTTGATGTCCTTATTTCTCTTATTATTATCGTTGGTTACTATATTTTAGTAATCCGCTTTATTACAATCATATATTGTGAATATTATTTCTACGGGTTTAATTTTCCCAACAATAATACTAAGATTCAGTTATTATTGCAACATGTGGTGTCTTCCTGATATAGCAGTGTGCTTTTGTTAATTTAATCTATCCGCACATAAAGTATGATAACTGCTAAATGATTATGAGTTTTAAGTGTCTCTTTTCCTAGGATATATTATAGTGCACATTTTTCGTTGTTATTACTGGAGTTTGGAAAGTGGTCATTTTACCTAAGAATATATTGTAGATAATGCAGTAATTGACTAAAATTTGAAGATCCAAAGGTTATAATACAAAAATGATTTATCTGATTTAACATCAAGCCAATCAGAAAGATAGTGTTATCAAAGTGCAGTTTTCTTTTCCTTAGTCTGTTAGAGAATCAAACTTTCATGTTACAAACAGTTTGTTGGTACAGTTAGCTGCCGCTCAAAAGCACTTTTTATTTTTAGTTAAAATCCTTAAATTTCTAGAAAATACTTTTTTGAGAAAAATATATTTCTTCGTGAGAAAAAAAATGCTTCTGATATCTCTCATAAACAGGGTAATAATCTCCAAAGGGTGTAGGTACCTTGCTTTAAGTGATGTCAGTGACACCGCTTCTTCGAATTATTTTCGTAATATGTATATATTAATAATAATTAGAATATTGTGCATAAATATAAAAAATGATCGCTTACCTATACATTAACTTATTCATTTGTTCATCTTTTCAAATATTGACATCGCTTACGAAAGTTTCTAAAGATTCTTTAAGATCAAGTGAGAATTTATCTGCATCACCTGCAATTTCAATTTCAAATCCCCTACCAATCCTGTCCCACATTATTCTCCATTTCTACAATGTGTTATCATGTGGTTTAAGGAAAAATTCTTAAGAAATTATGGGACAATGAATACTATTTTCTTTTCTTTCAAAACAGATCAAGATAGAATAATCTAGTTGCTCTAAAAACTTAAAATAGTTAGTAATTTGTACAGCTTAAAATGACAAAGTGGTCAGCAAATAAATGCCCTAACCGTATCATTAATAACTTGCACCGAAAGGCCATGCTACTTGAAGATTTTGTTAATTTGCTTCTCGACGAAAAAAAAAAGGAGAGGGAAGAAAGTGGTAATTTGACTTGGAGGAAAAACTCGCTGCTTACTATCTATTGGGTACGTGTGAACAAAGTTCCACGTGGAAAGTAGAAAAGAAAAGAAAACTAATTATAAGGAGTTGGAAATTCTTAATGGTTTGCTGTCTTTTGGAGAAAATCGGTGCAGGTTTAACTCAAAACAGACAATATCACAACGTATTAAGAGTATCTTTGAAACGTTTTAGCCAAACAATTGGTATGAGAGCCAATGAGCCATTTTAGCCCAACAAACTCAAAGAAATAGTAGTACTATGAACGATGCATATTGCAGCACGAAATTCTTATGTACAAATTCGATGCATATCATGTTGGATAAACCCTTAGAAGACGAGTATATATAGCACATATTAAAAATCTACCGTTAGTGGTGACATTTTCTGGATAGTCTTTCATAAAGAATTCTGAGCCATTTTAGCAAAAAATCTAAAACTGTGTAAACAACAGTTAATCTTTCAATAAATGAATTCTGAGTATTGTGTTATTTTAGCAAAAAAATAATAATGTCTTGTCTAGGCAACAATTAGTTTTTCATAAAGATTTCTGTCCCGTGTTATTTTCTTCTTTTTAGCATCACTCTTTTTTTATTATTTGCCATTGCATTCTCATCACCTCACCACCCAACTTTCCCTCTCTAATTGGCTTTCTTTCCTCAATTGGCCGTTACAAAAAGAGCCATCTTTTTATACCATCCTTTACAAAACCAACGTTGACCTTCACAAAACTCATACTCTTTAACAACTTATCATTAATCTTGTGCAGACCCTCTATTTTTCAAAATCACTAAAACGGAAATAACTCCGCCAATATCCCGCAAATACAAAAAAAATGACCAAAAAATGGCCAGAAAATCTCATACAAAATACACTTCTAGAAATGAAATTGCAAAAAGGAATAGTACTTCCTCTGATGGCCATGAACTTCACATGGTTTGCAAAAACAGCCATCACAACTGCATTTCTCGGTAGGCTTGGAGATCTTTCATTGGCAGGAGCCACGTTGGGTTTTACGTTCGCGAACGTTACTGGATTTTCAGTCTTGAATGGTCTCAGTGGTGCTATGGAACCTATTTGTGGACAAGCATTTGGAGCCAAGAATCATAAGTTACTTCACAAGACCCTTATCATGTCAACTTCTTTGTTACTACTCGTCTCAATTCCTATATCTTTCTTGTGGCTTAATGTTGACAAAATCCTCATAAAATGTGGCCAGCAAAATGACATTTCTATTGTAGCTAAGAAATATCTTATTTATCTCCTCCCTGATTTGGTGATCACATCATTTTTGTGTCCACTAAAGGCTTACTTGAGCACACAAAATGTTACAACCCCAATTATGTTAAGCTCAACTCTAGCTGTTGCTCTGCATATACCGATTACTATGTTACTTTCAATGACTAAAGGGCTAGAAGGAATTTCCATGGCATATTGGCTAACAGACTTACTAATCATGATTCTTTTGGCTATTTATGTAATAATAGTAGAGAACAGAAAGGGAGGAAAATGGAAAGAAGGAGGCTGGTGGGAACAGGAGATTCTTGATTGGATCAGATTGCTTAAACTCTGTGGACCATGTTGTCTTACTACTTGTCTTGAATGGTGGTGTTATGAGATATTGGTTTTGCTCACAGGGCGTCTCAAAAATGCTGAACAAGCAGTTGGGGTTATAGCCATTGTATTGAACTTTGATTATTTGCTCTTCTCTGTTATGCTTTCGTTTGCGACGTGTGCGTCCGTTCGTGTATCGAATGAGCTCGGGGCAGATAGTCCTGCCCTTGCTTACCGGGCAGCATATGTGTCATTAGGCTTGAGTATTATTTCTGGTTTTTTAGGCGGTTCTGTAATGGTAGGGGCAAGAGGAATTTGGGGTCCATTGTTTAGTCATGACATAGGGATAATAAGAGGGGTAAAGAAGACAATGTTGCTAATGGCGTTAATTGAAATAGTTAACTTCCCTTTAGCAGTTTGTGGAGGAATTGTTCGTGGAACAGCACGGCCTTGGCTAGGGATGTACGCTAATATCACTGGATTTTACTTATTGGCCTTGCCGTTGGGGTTAATTTTTGCATTCAAGTTTCATCTTGGCCTAGTAGGTCTGTTGACAGCGTTTATGGTTGGAGTAGTTGTTTGTTTGGCCTTGTTGTTGGTGTTTGTTGCTAGGATTGATTGGGTTGGAGAAGCTAACAAAGCACACATGTTAACCTGCAATCAAGAAGAAGCTGATGATGATCGGAAAAATTCCTCCATGGCTACGGAAAATGGCTCATGAACAGAGGCGGGCCTAGAATATTAGGAACGGGTTCAATTGAATACATCATTTTATTGTCAGGACTATAGTACTTTAATCCGTTAAGTAGTTTAAATGCTGAATATCTCTCACCCTCATGACTAAAGTCACGCCTAACCTCTAATTATTGTGTCAAACTTACATAAATGTCTCAAATAAATCTTAACTTACCGATTTCTAGCCATTAGGCATAGATTTACCAAATCTAGCCAACAAAAATTGAAAAACTAAATAAACGGGGTTCTTTCTCTCAAAGAATCGCATGCAAAAATCATCTTCCATATTTTTAAGCGTGATTAGCAACATTAGATATAAGATGGAAAATAAATTTCATGGATGAAGTAGCAAATATGGTGATAAAATACAAAGAAAAAAAAATATACACTATTCCATAAACCTAAACAAAAAAAGAACTTTTTCAATGGGTATAGTTGAAATCCATTAAAAATATATAGATAAGTCAATATACAAAATTTGAGGAAGATTGGAGGTGATTTATACTGGTTTTGTATCAAAATTCGTAGTTAAATCGAGTTCAAAAATTTCTTCTGCGACACATGTATCAAACATGTATCACGCATGTATCTCACACACATGTATACATGGATATACATGTGATACACAATTGATACAAATATGATACATATGTGATACACAAATGATACACAGTATGATACACATATCATTTTTCTTCTTCATGTTTTGTTTTTACTTCGACCTTTCAATTCAAACCACCTCAAAACTTCACCAAATCATCCCAAAACTGATATTCAAGCTCATTAAGTTGTACTCAATCTTTCTAATAATACCACTCAAAACAAAGTAAAAATTTGATATTTTTTTGCTATAAATAACTAATTGGTTAATGCTCGTCGAAGCTACCGCGTATCGATTGAAATTTCCCTCCTCAGCCGGAGGCGGAACCGGCTCCCCCTGAACCATCCTCGGAAGAGTAAGAAAGGAGAAGGGAACGGGAGTTTCTTCCAAAGAGTATAAAGAAGCGGAAACTAAAAGAGTGGCTGGTTGAAGGGAAGCCAGAAAATCCAGGGAATCGACGTCCCCCAAACC
>ML271446.1:8451-21848 GCA_005239495.1 Nicotiana undulata | reverse complement strand
GCGAGCGGGGAAATGGATGCATCTATGGTTCGTGCCGCTCGACCCTCGGCAGTGCACATTTATTTTCGAGTCGCTTCGGGCGTACGCTTCGGCATATTATGTGCTATGTATTTGACTGAGAGTCTTGTTATTATTAAATAAATTACCCCACGTGTAAGGGGAACTTGAGACTTTTTGTGGTAATTATTGTTTGACTCATGAGAATAAATTGCAGTTTTATATAATTGATACTTCATGCCTTATTGATTTTCATGACTACTTTTCTGTCTAGCTTTACTTATCCATGTTATTGGTTATTGACCCTGGTAAGTATCACGTCTACCTCTCGTCACTACTTCTTCGAGTTTAGACGTGATACTCACTGGGTACATATTTGTTTATATGTACTCATGCTACACTTCTGTACTTAATTGTACAGGTTCTGAGGCTGTTGCACCTGGTTACTATTGCGGTGTTCGTCACTGAGAGATCTATCTGGATTAGACTACACGGTGAGCTNCTAGGTCTTGGCACATGTAGTTGATTCACTAGTATTATGCTACTCTGTTTTATGCTGGCAAACGATTTTTGAGTTACTTTAAATCACTTTGCCTCACTTCCTCACTTTCATTTAAGGACTGCTTAAATTAAAACTTGACAAGTATTTGAACATCTCATTAATTTAAGTAATTTCGTTAGCAAACTAGTGTTGGCTTGCCTGACTTCGGCGTTGGGCGCCATCACGACCTGAATAGGAATTTGGGTCGTGACAACAACAATGGTTGTTCGATCATTTGAAGTGAATAAAGATCTGTTCTGACCTCCAGAAGAGGATGAGGAACCCCTTGGTCACGAAATACCTTATCTTAATGCAATTGGTGCACTTATGTATCTTGCTAATGCTACAAGGCCTGTCATAGCATTTTCTGTTAATTTACTAGCAACATATAGCTCTTCTCCTACACAGAGACTTGGGTATTTGAAACAACGTCTTTATCAGGGGGAGTAAAGTATGCAATGTACTCTTTTTCCTTTGCTCAGGTTTTTTTCCATTGGAATTTTTCTTGGTAAGGTTTTTAATGAGGCAACTTGCAATGTATATTATTAGTGTACTCTTTTTCCTTGACTAAGATTTTTTTCCACGAGGTTTTTCTTAGTAAGGTTTTAACGAGGCACATAGTAATGAACATCCAAGGAGGAATGTTATAAAAATATTATTGTGAATGTCCATTTATTACTTTGTTGTAGATAATTTTCCTGACGATTATCCATCTAGTACTCCATTGAAGTTTATCTACAAGCAGCTGATGCAGGTAGGTTGCAAGCAACTCAATGAAATGACTTGCAGCAGCTTCTTGGTTTGATGAGATTAATTTAAATCGATCGGAAATAGTGGTGGATAATATTCCCTACAAATTCAACTTTTGAGAAGATGGTATACATGATTGGGATGCGGAGACTCAAATATTTGAAACAAGGTTTTCATCAGGGAGAGTAAAATATGCGGTGCACTCTTTTTCCCTTACTAAGGTTTTTTTCCCTCGGGGTTTTCCTTATAAGGTTTTTAATGAGGTACCTAGCAATGCGTATTACTAAATATGTGTACTCTTTTTTCTTCACTAGGATTTTTCCCACGGGGTTTTTCCTAGTAAAGTTTTAATGAGGCACATTATCTTTTAATGAACATCCAAGGGGGAGTGTTATAAATATATATTATATTATGGATGTTCTTAAGCTTCCTAAAGAAGCTTATCCATATGGGACTCCGCCGTAAATATGTTTATCTATTTGGTACTCTATTGGAAATAAGCTTCCTGAAGAAGCTTATCATTTCGGTACTCAGTTATGGATAAATATTATCCCCGGTAGAAGATTATCTATGTCTTGTACAGTAGCAGCTTGCAGTAGCTTACACAGCAGCTTGCAGTAGCAGCTTACACAACAACTTCCTTCTTCTATAAATAGAGGAGATTTCAGTTCATTATGTACATCAGTTTGAAAGTTGAATAAGACATGAATTTCTCTCTCTATTTGTCTATATATATATATATATATATATATATTTAATAAAAAATTTCGACGAAACGGTATCGTATGACACCGCATTAACCTGGGTAAATCCGCCCCTGGTCATGTCCCGTCAGCTTGCTAACAGTCCACGTGTCATGTCTTTTTTCTACCAATATACCTACCTTAAATATTAAGAACAAAAAACTAGTACATTCGACAAAGAGAAGAGCGTAAACCTAACCTCAAAAACGAAAGAAGAGTAAAAACCATCCTTCAAAAAAATATAGGAGCAGAATAAAGTACAGACAAAATAAAAGTCATTTACGAGTTAACTCTTAGGAAGATCAACCAATTTACGGAAATAACCTACCATTTCTTTACGGGATAACAAACCATCCAACTATTGGTTTTTTACTCAAAAAATAAAAATACTCAACATGTCATATCATATTAAAAACTCATTTTTAATGTTAAGACTCATTTAACTCATGTGTTTAAACTAGTCTGTGATATTTGTTTGATGTTCTGGAGTTTGCAGACTAATTTGTTTTCAGAGTTCTTGCTATTTCAAAATCTCAATCCGAACTCTAAACAACCTAGTATTACACATTGAACCATCGAATAATTCAAGAACGCATTCACAAAGCTAGTTGCATTACTGCATAGATGTCTAATGAATGCTCTAAGTGTAACTAACAATATTTATGCTCTTTAAAATACATCTATAACTGTAATATTTTGGGACGTGTAAGCATTAAAATTTAATTGGATTTTTCGAAGTCCAATTACATGCATGCATACAATTTTATTCGGGTTAAATAACTAATTTAGACTTTACAAATTAAATAAGTCAATTTTATTTTCAAGCATAATGTCTATTTCATCTTAAAGCCCAGATATATGCCATGTGTCAGGTCACATAGCATGTCCAGTCAAACTCAAAGCCAACAAGATGAAGCCACATATAAAAATGATGTAGCAATTCAAGTCAAAGTAATGACAAACCACAAGCCGCCAAGTGTCTAAAATAACATGTCTTAGCCAATCACATGCAACCTTATCACATAGCTTGTGTGATAAGTTTGATGACTCGCATGAGTCAATCAGAATCAAGCAAGAGAGTTCATATGTAACT
Source organism: Nicotiana undulata (assembly GCA_005239495.1). Classification (NCBI taxonomy): domain Eukaryota; kingdom Viridiplantae; phylum Streptophyta; class Magnoliopsida; order Solanales; family Solanaceae; genus Nicotiana; species Nicotiana undulata. The sequence continues at coordinate 18,724 of ML271446.1, read as the reverse complement.
GGAATTTCCAACATCTACAACTATAAATAGAGGGGTTACATAACTCTCCGAGGAGATTATGAGTTGAAGAAGAGCATTACAGAGTTGGTGAAGGCATCCGCAAACAGAGAAATTAACATCAACCACATAGTTTTTCAACAAGAATTGAGTGATCAACGGAGTTCATTCCGGAGATCATCCCAAAACAACGAAATGCTGCTCGATGTTCTTAGAAGTTAAACACATCACAAGTGTTACACCTCACAGTATTACGTTGATGTTGCACCACGTAGTATTGTATGTTGGATTTGTCGTAAGATAATTGACATCAGTTCAAAGACACGATTATTTTGAGGTTATAAGTATTATGCTATTTATAACAAGTGATAAGAAAAGCTGTGAAGGTCAGAGGGTAAACGAGTTGAAGAAAATGAGTTTCGTTGAAATTTGACATTTTGAGATAAAATTCGGTCCAAGCTATAATATCTCGTATTTATCGATTAGTGTCGTACAAGGTATCACATGACCATGATAGTAAGGTATATGAAGTATATTATGTGCTAGAATTAATTATGTGAATAATTGATTAATTGTGGGAATAATTATGGTATTAAATATGATTAAGTGGATAAGGAATTTTAATCGGCTGCCACATGGAATTAAGTTAGGCCAAGGGTGGCACCAATGTTCATAGACGAGTCATAGCACTTGATGTGCCCTATTTACACGTGAAAGTGTCACTCCCCAACCCCGGGGGATGAGACCGGCGCTTAACCGAGTGAACCCAGTCAAGCAAGCATGTTTAGCCTTTCCTACCCGACTCGTTTTTTCCCCGAGTTTCTAGCATACATTATTTACTGAATTAGCAGGAGATAAATCAAAAGCATACATTTATAACGTTCAGTGCATTTTTCCTTTTTACACCGCTATCAACATTAGATCTTCCAAACCGACATGCTAATATCAATATTTATGAAATGGGATCACAGTTACGAGTTAATCCAACAACCACCCAAAATATACACAACCCACATGAGTATCTACGGAGCCTCTAAAAAGTACGGAAGAGGAACATAATCTTGCCGGCGACAAGGCCCCGGCTATACCTCAAAATATAACAACATGTACAAAAGAGAGCAGCATATATCTATGCACGGCCCCGGGAAGAAATGGGGATCACCAGAACTGCTGAAAGGAGGAGGAGAGGGCACCACTATCGACGATCGGCACTACCAGCTACAGAGCCACCTACATCCATAAGAAGATGTAGCGCCCTCGGCAAAAGGAACGTTAGTACCATTGAATAGTACTAGTATGTATGATCAAACTCTACTCTAGATAGAATAAACATCAAATAGGCAATGATACAAATAGAAACTTCGTTTACAATTCACTGAAGTAGGAAGAACACAAATAAGAGTCACCATCTTTTCTTGTCCCGTTTTGCCATTTTTTGGTTAATAATCTTTTAAAGCCAAGTGTCGCAATTTTAATATACCACTGTGTCATTCTCACATGGAATCCGGTCTCGGCCCGACTGGCTAAGCCATCCTAAGTGAGACATCACTAGCATCATAATCCATAATACCACCGTGTCGTTTTCACACGAAGTCCGATCTCGGCCCGACCGGCTAAAGCATCTCAACTGGAACAGTGAGGCAATAACCAATATCATATTTCGATGCGAATACCTCCATGTGTACGACATGGAGTCTGATCTTGGCCCAATCGGCTAAGCCATCTCACTCTAGGACATAACCCTATCATCTTTAATCTTTTAATTCACATTTCGTATCATTTCAATCTTATGAATCACATCTCTTCTCATCACTTAGTTTACAATTCTTGGCACTTGGGCATATTTAACCTTTTAGGTTACATTCCTCTCTTCAACCATATCACATATTCATCCTTTACATCAACCCAAACCATCACATAATAGGAGTCGTACACATAGTAAAAGAAAGAGCGTAGTAATCGAAATTCATACTTTCAAATAACATAGCGACATGGTAGCAACTTAGAACAATATGGAAGCAAGAATTTCCCAACTTGACACATAGAACACATAAATTATTAGAGAATCAAACAAGAGACTTATACCCGGAAATTGAACACCAATAGATTCATCCTATGAAGATTAGAGTTAGCCATACATACCTCAATTGGATTTTCCTTAATTTCTTCCACAAATGCCAGAACCTTTAGCACCTTCAATCTACTTCAAAATGTAGCACAATCGAACCCAAAATTAGGAATAATAATGATAGCCCTAGCTCACTTGAGCATTATATCAAACATTATGCGTTCATTAAGGTTGCATGGTCCTTTCTTAGTGGAAGATTACTTTAACCCTTTTCCCCTATATGATTTAGGATTATCTGATTACATGCATGCAAGATTTCTATCCCCATTCCCATGAACCAACTTATCCCTTGTCCATTTTAACTAAAATTTGGAAATTAAGGTTGTGTGGGGGAGGGGGGAGGGAGGGTAGAAGCTTACTTTTTGTGGGTGGGGGGGGGGGGGGTGGTGGAAGAAATTGGTGTCCTTCTTGATTAGTTCCAAGCTTGAGTGGTGATGGAGGATTAATTGGAGGGGGTTTGAGACCTTCTCTCTCTAATACCCACTCTCTTCTCACTCTAAATTAACAGAAAAATGGCTAAAAGATGGGGGATGGGTGTTATATAAAACTGGGGGTCAGGTTTAGAAATTAGAACATGGGAGCCCCTATGCAGGTTTGCGGTCCGAAATGCGATCACATTTTGCTTATGCGGAGCAAACCTGCCGCATAGTTTGCCTTCAACTGGGCAAAAAGGGAAAGGAAACTGCCTAGGTATGCGGAAACTATGCGGTCTGCATACCTGTTATGTGGTCGCATAGTGCACCGCATAACTCCTTCCGCAAAACACAAGTGCAAATATGCGACGAACTATGCGGGCGCCTACACAAAATGCGATCGCATTTTAGGCCCCATAGTTGCCCTCAAAATGGACAACAAACTGTCCAACTATGCGACCACTATGATGTCCGCACACCTGATGTGCGATATCATAGTGGACCGCAGATCCGTATTCCTCCACGAATTTTCTTTCTCTAAGTCCGGGGGTACTTTTCACTCCTGAGAGGTCCGAACCTAAGAATTTTTACGGCCATTTCAACATGGAGATCTAACTGGGCATCTTTTTTGGGTTAAGGATTCTAAGGGTCCTTAATCCTCCCCCACTTAAGATCATTCGTCCTCGATTGAGGATCGGGGAATTACTTGTGTTTGAAACTACTATATGCCAACCCCCAAATTTAACTAACTCCCAATTTTTCTAAAAAATTTGCCAGAGTTTCCTTTGTAATTAGGCCTATCCACCTGCCAGAAAGCCCCCAGAACACATTTCAACAAACTTCACATAATCAGTCAACACAATAACATATAGATACAACACATATTAAGGAGTTATAAGAGAACGAATGATTAGGGAAGTGGGGTGACTCTACACAATACGACAAGAAATGCAATTACCTAGAGATGACGAATTCATAAACGATTACCTGACTTATTCAAACAAATGGGGGTACTTATTTTTCATTTCATTCTCCGTTTCCCAAGTAGCCTCCTCGGCTTGTTGATTACGCCATAATACTTTAACCGATGCGATTTTCTTGTTTCTCAACTTACGGACTTGCCTATCAAGGATGGCAACTAGAACTTCCCCGTAAGACAACTCTTTGTTAACCTCAACGGTCTCAACCGGCACGATGGCAGACGGGTCTCCAATCACTTTCTTTAACATGGACACATGAAACACCGGGTGCACCAATGACATTTCAAGGGGCAACTCCAGCCTATACGCCACTTGTCCTACCCTTTGAGTGATTCTATACGGCCCGGCATACCTTGGACTTAACTTCCCTGTCTTTCCAAACCGCATGATCCCCTTCATGGGAGATACCTTCAAGAACACCCAATCATCTTCTTGGAACTCCAAATCCCTGCGACGAACGTCCAAATAGGATTTCTGACGGCTTTGAGCAGTTTTTAACCGCTCCATTATGATTCTAACTTTCTCCACATCCTGATGCACGAGATCCAGTCCTAATAGTTCGGCCTCTCCAACCTCGAACCACCCAATCGGTGACCTATATCTCCTACCGTACAAAGCCTTAAAGGGTGCCATCTGAATACTGGCATGGAAACTGTTGTTGTAAGAAAATTCTATATGTGGAAAATGATCATCCCAGTTACCTTTAAAATCAAGCACACAAGCTCGTAACATGTCCTCAAGCGTCTGGATAGTCCGCTCTGCTTGTCCGTTAGTTTGCGGATGGAAGGCTGTACTGAGATTTACCTGCGTCCCCAAACCTTGCTGAAATTTCTTCCAAAAGTTAGTTGTGAATTGGGCCCCTCGATCGAAGATAATGGAAACTGGTGTGCCATGGAGCCTGACTATTTCCTTGATATACCACTGAGCATATTGTTCTGCAATGTCGGTGGACTTGACCGGCAAGAAATGAGCTGACTTCGTGAGCCGATCCACTATTACCCAAATGGAGTCAAACTTGCGCGGAGTGCGGGGTAACCCCACCACAAAATCCATGTCGATCATCTCTCACTTCCACATCGGTATTTCTATAAGCTGTGCCAACCCACCGGGCCTTTGATGCTCGGCCTTCATTTGCTGACAGTTCGGACACTTAGCAATAGAGTCCGCCACACCCCTCTTCGTGCTATTCCACCAATAAACTTCCTTGAGGTCGTGATACATTTTCGTAGAACCTGGGTGTATGGAATATCTAGAATTGTGAGCCTCCACCATTATCCTCTCCCGAATGTCATCCACATCCGGGACACATAATCTTCCTTGGCACTGCAAGACACTGTCATCCTTGCTAAGCGAAAAAGTTGTGGTCCTGTGATTAAGAATTGCCTCTTTTAGCCGCGCCAACACTGGATCATTGTATTTCTTTTCCTTGACCTCCGCCACGAGCGAAGATTCGGCTCTGTTATGTACTACAACATCCCCTCCGTTAGGGGCCGTAAGATAAAACCCCAGACTGGCCAACTGGTAAACTTCTCGAGCCAAGGGCCTCTAACTTGCTTCCAAGTGAGCCAAGCTACCCATGGATTTCCGACTAAGAGCATCCGCCACCACATTCGCTTTTCCTGGATGGTACAAGATATTCATATCATAATCTTTGAGCAATTCCAACCATCTTTTCTGCCTCAAGTTTAATTCCTTCTGCATGAATAGATACTGGAGACTCTTGTGGTCTGTGAATACGTCCACATGGACTCCATACAGATAGTGCCGCCAGATTTTTAATGCAAAAACAACTGCTGCAAGCTCCAAATCATGCGTCGGGTAATTCTTTTTGTGATTCTTAAGCTGCCTTGAAGCATACGCTATAACCTTACCACATTGCATTAACACATACCCAAGGCCAACCCTTGAAGCATCACAATACACTACAAACCCCTATGTAGCCTCTGGCAAGGCCAACACCAGCGCCGAAGTCAATATTGATTTCAATTCCTAGAAACTCCTTTCACAAGCATCGGACCACTGGAACTTGACCGCTTTCTGCATCAGCTTAGTCAAGGGGGAGGCGAGAGTAGAGAATCCTTCCATGAACCTCCAATAATATCCATCTAAACCCAAGAAACTGTGAATCTTTGTCGGGGTTGTTGGTCTAGGCCAATCCTTTATTGTTGCAATCTTATGGGGGTCAACCGAATCCCTTCCCTGGAGACAACATGTCTCAAAAAGGTAACTGATTTGTGCCAAAATTCACATTTCAAGAACTTTGCATATAATTGGTGTTGATGAAGAGTTTGCAGAACTTCCCTGAGGTGATTAGCATGATCTGCGTGACTTCGTGAATATACAAGGATATCGTCGATGAAGACTATCACAAAAGAGTCAAGAAATAGCTTGAAGACCCGATTCATAAGGTCCATGAAGGCTGCTGGGGCGTCGGTTAGCCCAAAAGACATTACCGAGAATTCAAAATGCCCATATCAAGTCCGGAAGGCAGTCTTAGGAATATCCTGCTCCCTTATCTTTAGTTGATGATACCCGAACTGCAAATCAATTATTGAAAAAAACTTAGCAACTTGCAATTGATCGAACAAATCATCTATCCGAGGCAATGGGTATTTGTTTTTATTATGACCTTGTTGAGCTGCCGGCAGTCAATACACATTCGCAGTGATCCATCTTTCTTTCTGACAAAGAGAATTGGTGCTCCCCAAGGCGACATACTTGGCCGAACGAAACCCTTTTCTAGCAAATCCTTCAACTTCTCTTTTAACTCCTTCAATTCCGCTGGTGCCATTCTGTAGGGTGGAATAGATATTGGCTGCGTGCCTGGCAATACATCAATCCCAAAATCAATCTCCCTGTTTGGAGGGATCCCATGGAGTTCATCCGAAAAGACATCAAGGAACTCATTCACAATTGGCACGGACTCGGGAGCAGGCACCACAGAGGTGGTATCTGCAACTCGGACCAAATGGTAGATGCACCCCTTTCTGATCATTTTTGAGGCCTTAAGGTAGGAAATAAACCTACCTCTTGGCATAATATTATTTCCCTCCAACTCAATAGTTGGCTCATTAGGAAACTCAAGCCTCATAATTTTGGTTCGACAGTCGAGTTTGGAAAAGAAGGAATAGAGCCAATCCATTCCCATTATTACATCAAAATCGATCATTCCTAGCTCAATAAGATCGGTTGTGGTACCTCGACCACGCACCGTGACAACACAGTTCTTATAGACCCGCGCAGCGGTAATAGATTCACCCACCGGAGTCAATACAGAGAACGACTCATAAATCTGTTCTGGTTCTATCCCAAAACTTGAAGAAATGAAAGGAGTGACATATGATAAAGAAGACCCGGGATCAATAAGGGTATACACGTCATGAGATTGAACTGTCAAATTACCTGTGATGACATCTAGAGAAGCCTCTACACTCTGCCGACCACTCAATGCATAGAACCGGCTAGGTCCTCCCGGACCCCGTGCACCACCCCTAGCTGCACCACGCCCTGCTGGTGCTGAAGAACCTCGGGCTGGAGGGCGTGCCGAAGATGTAGTAGCTGAAAAACAAGATGACTGGGAGGTGCCCCTGCCGTGCCCTGGCTGAATGTACGACACTCCCTCTGAATATGGACTCTCCTCCCAGAACCATAACATACTGTCATGTCAAGGTAACAGAGCCCTGAATGCCACTTCCCACACTTAGGACAGGGGGCCCTCTGCTGCTGCAGGAAACTCCCTTCCTGATCGACTCTGATGGTGGAAACTTCTGATGCCTGGACCGGGCCCAAAGCGACCTCCCTGCTGATGACTATGCCCTGATGGCAGGGCACTAGCTGAAGACTTAACATAAGCCTGGGATGGCCCTGATGATCCTCCCCCGAGAACTGGTCTCCCACCTTCGAATGAACCCCCAGGGTTGCCCGCTGACCGGGCCCTACTACTACCTTCTCAATCCATCTTTAACTTCAAATTTCGAGCCTCTATAGCTTGGGCGAATCCCACAATCTTCCCATAATTCATGTCGGAATGTAGAGCAGCTGTGGCAGCTTCACTGATAACCAAGGGACCAAGACCTTGCACAAATCGACGAACTCTAGCCTCCATAGTCGGCACCATGTGAACAACATACTTGGACAGGCGCACAAACTCCATATGATACTCCCACACAGTTCTACTACCTTGTTTGAGGACCTCAAACTCCGAAGCACGGGCTGCCCTAGTCTCGGCGGGCAAGAAATGGTATATGAAGGCATCTGCGAACTCACTTCATCTCGCCGGAGGGCTCCCCTCCTCACAGAAACCCTCCCACATCTCAAACCAAGAATATGCCGTTCCCTTCATACTATAGGAGGCCAACTCTACTCCCTCTGTTTCAGTCGCATGCATGACTCGGAGGGTCTTGTACATCTTATCGATGAAATACTGAGGATCAACCTTGGGGTCGGTACCTGTGAACTCTGGAGGGGCTAACTGAAGAAACCGGTTAACCCTGGAGCCAGAAGAATCCCCTTGCCCGATAGAGGAAGTGGGGGAAATGTTTGGCCTCTGGGCCTGTGAAGCCACCAACTGCATCAACTTTTGAACAGCTCCCCTAAGATCCCCATCAGAAATACCCGGACCGGAAGCTGGGACTAGAGGAGGATCAGGAATACTAGTGGGAGGGATTGTGGCACCCTCCGCAGGAGCATGAATTGGAATGGTCCGGTCTTGGATGGAGGAATAAGGCAGATTCATAGTCGGGGAATTATTCTCACCTGCACCATCAGATTGGGAATTTATGGCCACTCCTGGGGTGGCATTGGCCTCTTGGCCGAGTCGCGCTTTCTTCCTAGGTGCCATTTACTGAAAGTTAAAACAACGCACGAGTTAGAGAGAAACAACCTCACTTCTCACTCCATCGCACAATATAGAATAACAATGAAGGGTATTCTTCCTAAATGTCCAAGCAGACCCCAAATTATAGATGTGGTCGACAACATACCGATAAGAAGGGATCTACCGGACACGGCTCCGAAACATCCTAGGACACTTTAAAACCTTAGGTTGTGATACCAAATTTGTCACGCCCCAACCCCGAGGGACGAGATCGACGCTTAACTGAGTGAACCCAGTCAAGCAAGACTGTTTAGCCCTTCCTACCCGACTCCTTTACTCCCCGAGTTTATAGCATACATTATTTACTGAATTAGCAGGAGATAAATCAAAAGCATACATTTATAACATTAAGTCCATTTTTCCTTTTTACACCGCTATCAACATTAGATCTTCCAAAACCGACATGATAATATCAATATTTATGAAATGGGATCAAAGTTATCAGTTAATCCAATAACTACCCAAAATATACACAACCCACATGAGTGTCTACGGAGCCTCTAAAAAGTATGAAAGAGGAACATAATCTTGCCGGCGACAAGGCCTCGGCTATACCTCAAAATATAACAACATGTACAAAAGAGAGCAGCATATATTTATGCACGACCCGAGGAGGAAATGGGGCTCACCAGAACTGCTGAAAGGAGGAGGAGAGGGCACCACTATCGACGATCGGCACTACCAGCTACAGAGCCACCTATATCCATAAGAAGATGTAACGCCCCCGGCAAAAGGAACTTTAGTACCATTGAATAGTACTAGTATGTATGATCAAACTCTACTCTAGATAGAATAAACATCAAACAGGCAATTATACAAATAGAAACTTCGTTTACAATTCACTGAAGTAGGAAGAACACAAATAAGAGTCACCATCTTTTCTTGTCCATTTTTTCCATCTTTTCGTTAATAGTCTTTTAAAGCCAAGTGTCGCAATTTTAATATACCACCGTGTCGTTCTCATACGGAGTCCAATCTCGGCCTGACCGGCTAAGCCATCCTAAGTGAGACATCACCAGCATCATAATCCATAATACCACCGTGTCGTTTTCACACAGAGTCCGATCTCAGCCCGATCGGCTAAGCCATCTCAACTGGAATAGTGAGGCAATAACCAATATCATATTTCGATGCGAATACCTCCATGTGTACGACATGGAGTCTGATCTTGGACTGATCGGCTAAGAGATCTCACTCTAGGACATAACCCTATCATCTTTAATCTTTTAATTCACATTTCGTATCATTTCAATCTTCTGGTTCACATCTCTTCTCATCACTTAGTTTACAATTCTTGACACTTGGGCATATTTAACCTTTTAGGTTACATTCCTCTCTTCAACCATATCACATATTCATCCTTTACATCAACCCAAACCATCACATAAGAGGAGTCGTACACATAGTAAAAGAAAGAGCATAGTAATCGAAATTCATACTTTTAAATAACATAGCGACATGGTAGCAACTTAGAACAATATGGAAGCAAGAATTTCCCAACTTGACACATAGAACATATAAATTCTTAGAGAATCAAACAAGAGACTTATACCCGGAAATTGAACACCAATAGGTTCATCCTATGAAGATTAGAGTTAGCCATACATAGCTCAATAGGGTTTTCCTTAATTTCTACCACAAATGCCGAAACCTTTAGCACCTTCAATCTACTTCACAAGGTTTCTACCCTTTCCCCCTATATGATTTAGGATTATCTGATTACATGCATGCAAGGTTTCTATCCCCATTCCCATTCCCATGAACCAACCCATCTCTTGTCCATTTTAACTAAATTTTGGAAATTAAGGTTGGGGGGGGGGGGGGGGAAAAATTGGGGTCCCTTTTTTTTGTTTAAAGCTTTTGGGGTGGTGGGGGGACA